>JASAMV010005450.1:0-43347 GCA_030248065.1 Rhynchonema sp. JSB1_4
CGGTGGTGTGTGCAAGTACGGGGGTCAAAGTCACTGAGTGAGGTCGATATGGTTTTTTAACCGATTCCAGTTATGACAAACGAGCGATGATCTAAAAGTGCCACTTTTTAGTACGAACCCCATTCAAGTTGGAGTTCAGAATCTGAACCTAGTTCCAGAACTTAAGAATGCGTTCGATATTTCATCTGTTTGGTATATACTTTGCTCTGGAATTCATATTCAGTCCAATTTCTCTCAGCCGAGCCATAACAATAAAGCATAATAATCATTTCAGTCAAGCGAAAGGAAGTAGCACACCTCCACAGCCAGACAGGGTGGCGTTTTATGGTGTAAAGTAGTTGGGTGTAAAGGTGGTGGGGGGTGGTGGTGTCCTAGTGTATGTTGTTAAGGGATGTTTATGTTTACACTGGGTCCCCTTTCCTCTCCGTTTGACCCCAAGACAAACAGTTTCCCGTCCGAACCCAAAAAGGCGTTCTCAAAGCGCACAGTAATTTGCACAATGCTTGTTTTTTGTGTCATAAAGCCAATTTTGGGTGACCGGAGTCCCCAAAAAATGAAAGGAGCGCGGGTTTTTGCTCTTCGCGTGGCGTGGAGGTTTGAAAATCTCCGTTCACGTAAGGTGCCTGATTGAGCAAGCTAATACTCGTCAGCAAATATGCGAAGGTGCTTTGTGGACGCGTGCAGGGCAACTCCCGTCCATCGTCAGCAAATATCAGACGGAAAACAAAGCACTCGGTGGCATATTTTTCGTTATTCTGCAAAACACGGGGATTTTTCGCGTTCGCAATGGACATTTTTGTTTGAGAACGGCACATGTTGCAGTCGCCACCAGGTCTGTGGTAATGTTCAGGAGCCAGACTGTCTTTCTTTCAACACCTTGCTACATATCTTTTACAATATTCAAGATATTCATGTAAAATTTTGCGCCAATCAGTTCCTGGAATGGTCTCGTAAGAGAATTTCAACCGTAACGAAGGCATAATACTTGTGTAAGTGAAATACATGTACACAGAAAAACAAACTTGCAGTTCAGCACTTCAAGGTGGGGATACTGTCTTTCTGTACTTTAGGAAATTTTTGTTTAATATATTTGTGTAGATTGGCATAATTTGAGTGTTTTTTTGGTGCGGGGAAACATTTGTGTTCTTGTTGTTTTTCGCGGCCCGCTTAGCGCACCCGTTTTGTCAGTGGACTATACCTCTTTTTGTTTTTACTTGGTCGTGAATTGATTATTTGCCTGATTTCTGTTTCTATGAGAAACAACGAAAAAACTGGCTGCAATGTCATAACCAGGTCACAGTGGCTGGTTTTGGCCGCACTGAGAAAAATGATGGGCGGGGCATTTGAGCGTAAACTGGGTCAGCTACCCACTGTGTACATCGTACATACTGTAAGTATGGAAATTCAATCTAGTGGTGCGGCGAAAGGATAAAAATGAATTAAAATCTGTTCAGAACTACAATCCATATAATGTAGGTACCCCAGCGGCATACACTATGCACTTCACTTTATACTAAATCTCTCTTCAGACTTTGGCAGAGAGACAGGGTCATTCCAATGAAAATAAACAGTTTTACGCTCGCAAGCTAGTCGCCGGGTGCTATTCGGGCCATAAAAACACAAGCACACAACATCATAAAACGGAATTAGGGCCAGTGGATAAAGCTGGCAAGAGATGACATTGTAGGTGACATAATTTCGGTGTTTGTGTGCTGAATTCAGGAAAGTTTCCAATAAATATTGTCGACAAGGCAGGGGGCTGTACGACAAAAATGAAATAAGCAACAAAAAGCATAAAAACTGCGAAAACAAAAAAAACAACGGAAAATGGGCATATTTCAGATGGGCATCCCTGGCGCAGCAGACAACTCACTGGGAGCCGCCGGAACGCATATCAGCAGCCCGTCGGATTCATTCGGTCAGACTTTCTTTGACCCTGATTTAGAAGGCCAGATAAATTAAAAGACAATAAAAAAAGAAAAAAATAATTTTTGTCAGACGCTCTGTCGCCGTCAATCATGAATCGAAGCGCCGAAGCTTATGACGCTCAGTTGATGCATCACGCACAGCAACAGGTTCGTGTGAAAGATGTGGTTGACAGTTGGAGCAAGGTAAACTAAAGAAACGTCCTAAACCAACACAATTGCCTGACGTTTCAAGGTGACGTCGGACGGCTACGCCAGTGTGGGCATGGCATCGACGTCGACCACATCTGCATTGTTGGACACACGGATGAGTGCCGGCACCGGGCCACAACATCAACATTTGTTGGTCGGACAGGCACCCGTGCATGGTTGGTAGCTAAGGGGGTTACGATTGCATTCTGTTTGTTTTTATAACAACACGGCTACCTTGTGCACATATGCATTCTCTGTTGTTGCACCAAAGTGCCGGGGCAAGTTTAGCTGCATGGTTTTGGTTTCGACTTGTTTTCGCAGACGAGCGGTGGGTGAACCAGGTTATCGTCAGTGCGAGGTGACTGACTCCAACACACATTGTACAATTATAGGTGTGCAGTTTTGTGCGCGCGCGTCAAGCAAGTTGTGCCAAGCCCAAATTTTGCACTGCTCAACTAGTGTCCCCTATTCAATGCAGGCATGCCGTCACTGGGTGGACCTCGTTGTGTGAGTGCAGCAGGCGGCACACGTACGCGCAATGCCGCTCGACCCAAACGAGGCAACACCAGCAGCAGCAATGTGACCAGTGATGATGACCTCGATGATGAAGAGGTTGGTTTGCAGGTGGGGAAACCGGTGACGAGCAAATGCGGATTTGATAATCTTTCTAGATCGACCCCGAGAAACGCGAGGTTCGCGAAAAGGAACGTCGACATGCGAACAACACTAGAGAACGGTTGGTATTGTTGCTGCAGTGCGAGTTTCAGACATTTTTCTGTTCATGGAACTTGGATGAATGGCTTAGTTCAGCATGCCGTGTTTGTAATCATTTCATATTCACTCACCAGCCAGATGTTTCACGTGTCTTACAGTATCCGCGTGCGCGACATCAACGAAGCATTCAAAGAGCTGGGTCGTATGTGTTCACTGCATTTGAGTATGGACAAACCACAAACAAAGTTGGGCGTGTTGCATCAGGCTGTCAATGTGATTGGAGATCTCGAAAAACAGGTGCTGCTGCGCTAAATATTATTTGTCATGCTTTTCTGAACTTGCCTGTGTTTCTTCTTTGTTACAATCGGTTAGTTCTCAACTTGCATACGGTCTGCCGTCGTTGTGCGCTGGCATGATCAGTGGTCGATTTTTCCTTTCGGTCACTTAATGTAAATGTTGTGAACCAGTACCTGCATTAACGACAGGCAAGGGATTGAAATATCTTTACCGCCATTAGAGATTTTCACTCCGAGGGTAATTACAAAAAGGGCACATTGTCCACAGGTTGCTTGTCGCTGTGCAGCGCTTGCACAAAGCCTGTTGTAATCTTGTAATCAAAGGTTGTGGTGTTTGTTGTGGCACGCATTGCGCGTTGATCACTGGCACGCTTTCGGAATCGATGGCAGGAGCCGAAACATACAGTGATCAACGCGTTAAGCGCACCACAAGCACCACAACCTTTGATTAGGGCACATTGCATTTTTGAAAAATGAACTATAAACATTTCTTTACCATATAGTCGCTGCAGGTGCGCGACCGCAACCTCAATCCGAAAGCGGCCTGTCTAAAACGACGTGAGGAGGAGAAGCTGACGGGGATGGGTGTCGGCGGGGGCAGCAGCAGCAGCAGCACGGGTATGCATCCAGCAGCGAGCAGCGAGTCCGGCGTTGGTCTGCCACCCCCTTTGATCTCAAATGGCCATCCCGACCTGATCTACGCACAAACACAGCAACACAGACAACCGCAATTGTTGTAGACCAGGAATACGCAATTGAATCGGATAGAAATCGCCAAAGCATATTTTTGCGTAAACCTCCGTGACAACAGATGCTTGTGTCAAAGTTGGCTGTTTCTAATCCCTTGGTTTGCGCCTATTGCCTTGTCAACTGATGAGTCTGTTTTGTTTTATCATATTCTAGTGATCTTCACTCAATTTTGATGTCTTGCTCTATTTTTGTCGTCTGGGGGCATTTTTTCAAAAAGTTGTTTGGTTAAAAGATGACACAATACAATGATATCTACCAGTTATCAAAGCCACACACACAAATGAACACGTTTAAAATTCTAAAAAAACCCAACTTTGCGTTTTTGTGTACATTTCATTGTGTTGTGATTCAATTTTTGTCGAATAACTATATCATACTCTCAAATTTTCAGTTTCGCTTCTTCGTCTTTTATGGAAAATAGTATGTAATGTATTATACCTAGTACACCACACCGTGTACCGTACTGTTTTCGTGTTTTGATGGTTTCGCATCTGCTGCTACATACTGTGTCAGATCCAGACGCGGTCAAACGAAGAAAGCAATTGGTATCGAAAAAAGCGAGTTTCCCCATGCTAATTATTTCACTTGAGGCGAAAGCTAAAAGTGTGACTTTGGACTTTCGTATTCGATGCGTCTTTTTACCGCTTCTTTGTTTGTCACATGTCGTGCTTGAGAGGGTTTAAAAGGCCATTTGTGGTGTGAAGAATGAAACCTAAAGCTGTTATTGCCCTGCTGAAGAAGCTTGTGCGAAACCTTTGATCGCCTCATAATGATAAGTCTGGCTTTTTATTAATTTTTGTGCGGTAACGTTGACCTGCTGATCAACTGAACATATACAGCGAATTTTGGGTTTAGTTCTCGTTATTTGTTTGTATTTTGTTTTCTCTAAAATAACTCTTACGAAAAAATTCATAAATCTTATAAATCTTGAAGCAATTTCTCGAAATGTCGATGATTTGTGATTTTATGGTCTTCTTTTATTTTTCAATACTTTTGTCTTTATATGTTTTTTTGAAGAGCAGCGTTGTGTCGGAGGCAGTGAGAGAGAATCTTATTCGAAATTGGTATTAAATGATTCAAATGTTTTTTGTAGATTCTGACTGTTTCGCAGTTGATAGTTTAATTTTGAGTTTTTTCAAACTCCATACTGAACTGTATAAAATTTTCTAATAATCTTGTTTGTTTGTGTAATGAAAGGTCGCATAAACGCTCAACAAGTCTAGCGCTTGATTTTTTGAGATTACACCGAGGTTTCAGTTTAGAACCATTGCATACACTTGGCTTCTCGGAACATTGAGACTTCGTGCCAATCGGAACGCGCTTTGGTGCGGGACTGGAACACTTCAGCCGGCAATGTAAGTTTCTGAGATTCTTTCACACGTCACATACTGTACATATGTACATGGTCCCAGAAACAAAAACATTCGTCAGCTAAAAATAAAAAACATAATAGTCCCTATGGGTATATTTTTTACTCATTTGACAAGGTTCCCGCCGGTCAAGCATCGGTGCGCTCAAATACAGTACCATCAGCTCAATTAGTACTCAGCCCTCGGTAGGTAAAAAAAGCGGCGTTTTTATTTTAAAAAATGACGTTTTTTTAAAAAGGGTCTTGGTTGTTTTTCGTTTTTAAATCCTCAATTTCCTTGATTTTCCCTGATTTTTCAAGGGAAGTACCCTAATCTTTAAGGAAAATGAATTTTTTGTGTGATATTTGTCAAACATTTTTCAACCAGCTTTTACTTTGTCGAGATACGTCAATATATACAGAGTTTGATTTTCATGGTCGAACCCCGTTAAATTTCGTCAGATAACGTGGACCGAATCGGAATATTAGGAACTTGCTAAACTTTGGATTTACAACACACAAATTACTCTATCTAGCCATACTTTCTTCCTAAAACGCACCTTTTCAAATTTTTTGTGGCAACGAATTTTTGGAAAAAAGTTCTCTGCCCAACCCTGACTCAGCCCCTCATAACTTCCAAGGGGACTAATCAGTTCCACCCACTACACTTCGTCTCCTTTGTGTCTATGTCGGACTTGTTTCTAGGAGCTAGCGAAGTTATTGCCAGGGTGAAAAACTCGGATGTGCCGCACTGTACATACCTAGGTGTAAATATGTATGTGTAGTAGCTGGACACAGTCACTACGTGCATACCGATGTACTGTAGCATTGGGCTCCCATGTCTTGACTGAAGATGCGAAGGTCGTCACTCCCCGCAATGTTCAAATTTGCAAGCTGACGGAAACAGTGAAAAAATGTTAAAGAAAGTGTCGTCGGTGTCTTGACCGCCCGTAACCAATTTCAGAAATTTAACGAGATCGGTTGATTAGATCGATTTGGCATGAGAATTCAGATAATTGATCTGCCAAGAGGACTTGAACTGTATACATATCACATGGATTATGTGAGAAGACGTCAGGTCACACATCATGTGTATTATGCAGTTGTTATAATGCTCCATTAATTAATAAGACATGAAATGATTTCTATATGAGGGAGGCAGGATCTGGTCTTCCTGTGGCCTTGTGGATGTGCGTGCGGGGAAATGTGCCAACCGACCGAAGAACTCAGATAAAGTACCACAGCACAAAACAAAGCACCCTGCGATAGTCCACGACGTTTCGAGTGTACCCTGCCCTGTTGTGGGTGTCATTTTTACAAAAAGAAATCAGACTCGGAACACTGCTTATTATCTCTTGTTTTCAGCACAAGATATGATGAACGAAAAGGCTCTACTGTTTCTGTAGATGAAGCAACTGTATGAATAATCGGTGTTAGCACGGTAGTGCTGAGCGGCATATGCATGATTCCATTCAATACCACATGCATGATATTGCGCGAGCTGAAAAATGAAAGCTCACGCCATTTTGACAAAACGTAACTCTCGCAACTAACGTTGATGTCTGCAACCAGTTCCCGACCATGACCATAACTTTTTCCATGGAAAGAGTGCTTCGCGAAGTAAGGTTCCGTGCTTTTAGGGCCCAGCGTGCATTAGGGTCCAGCGTGCATTAGGGGCCACGCTACATTTGGGCCCACGTGCATTAGGGCCCACGTGCATTAGGGCCCACGTGCATTAGGGCCCGCGCGCATTAGGGCCCACATGCATTTGGGCCCGCGTGCATTAGGACCCAATGTGCATTAGGGCCCAGGTTGTATTAAGGCCCAGGTCGCATTAGGGCCCAGGTTGCATTACGGCCCAGCGTGCATTAGGGCCCACGTGCATTAGGGCCCACGTGCATTAGGGCCCACGTGCACTAGGGCCCACGTGCATTAGGGCCCACCGTGCATTAGGGCCCACCGTGCATTAGGGCCCACCGTGCATTAAGGCCCACCGTGCATTAGGGCCCGCGTGCATTGGGGCCCACATGCATTTGGGCCCGCGTGCATTAGGGCCCAGTGTGCATTAGGGCCCAGGTTGCATTGAGGCCCAGGTTGCATTAGGGCCCAGGTTGCATTACGGCCCAGCGTGCATTAGGGCCCGCGTGCACTAGGGCCCACGTGCATTAGGGCCCACGTGCATTAGGGCCCATCCGACACAAAATGAGGCGTGCGACGTACAGTGAGGCGCGCGAAAGACAGACGGCGTGAAATGAGGCGTGCGACGTACAGTGAGGCGTGCCAAGTACACTGAGGCGTGCCAAAATCAGCCAAGATGAGGCGTGCGAAAGACAGCCGACAAAAAATGAGGCGTGCGACGTACAGTGAGGCGTGCGAAAGACATCCGACGTCAAATGAGGCGTGCGAAAGACATCAGACGTCAGATGAGGCGCGCGAAAGACACCCGACGTCAAATGAGGCGTACGAAAGACATCCGACGCCAAATGAGGCGTGCGAAAGACATCAGATGTAAGATGAGGCGCGCAAAAAGCGTATGGCATCAATTGAGGCGTGCGAAAGACACACCCACTTCAAATGAGGCGTGCGAAAGTCACCCCCACTTCAAATGAGGCGTGCCAAGTTCATTCGTGTAATATGTACCACTGACATCTGCAGTGGCTTGTACAATGCTGATATATGATGCGGCGTAGCAAGTACGTTTAGAATGAGGCGTGCGAAGTACATCGGACGTCAAATGAGGCGTGCGAAGTTCGGATTTTCGAAACTCGCTTGTAAAGGCTCGTAGAGCGATTCTGAAATCAGTTCTGGAATCGATTCATTTTTGCGTGGTTTATACTTTTTTAAATTAATTGAAGTCCTTAATTGATTCCGGAATTTAATTCGGAATCAAAAAATCACCGATCGATCGGTCACCGCCGATCCGGATCATCGACCGTTGCTTGCGGTGCTGTTCTTATGCATTTGGCGAAACATTTTTGCCCGTCAGTGCACTAGTGTATTGGAGAATTTTAGTTTGCTGAAGTTCGATCAGTTGTCAGAACACAGTCTAAACATCGCCGTGGACGTCCACAAACATGCGAGTTGAAGCGTGCAATGTACATTGAGGCGTGCGAGGCACAAAACAAATGTTACATCGCATACTGTTGTCGTTTTTGTCTCACTGTACATTGCGCGCCGCAAGTGTATTTTGCAGGCACAATATATGTTGTTGTATATGTTCATAGCAAGTTTTGAACGGTATTCTGCCGCCCAATCGAGGTTTTTCACTCTAAAAGTCGCCAACACACTAGTGCAATGACGGGCAAAAATGTTTCGCCAAATGCATATATAAGAACAGCACCGCAAGCAACGGTCGCTGATCCGGATCGGCGGTGACCGATCGATCGGTGATTCTTTGATTCCGAATTAAATTCCGGAATCAATTAAAGGGGCCGCGACATCATTATTTTTCACGATGCACCGCCTGATTTTATGCACAAATTGAAAGACGACATCCGAAGGAACGTGTCTTACAAAGACAACAACATTGACCCGCGCTGTTTTCAGCATGAAAATCACCCCCGAACATCGAATGTCAGGAACAAAAGTCAGTTTGCTGTAGTCGCTCGGCTGCTTGAAAATCAGGGATAGAGCTCAAAAAATTACGATCTGGACTCGGTGCTTATGTAATATCTGCGAAACATTTTTCCGGCAACCAGCTCCAAGCACCTGTCGACGTTGCAATTTCTGTGGCAGCTGAAATGTTTCGCAAATATTACATAAGCGCCGAGTCCATATCATAATTTTTTGAGCTCGATGTCTAATCTTCAAGCGGCCGAGCGACTACAGCAAACTGACTTTTGTTCCTGACATTCGACGTTCGGGGGTGATTTTCATGCGGAAAACAGCGCGGGTCAATGTTGTTGTCTTTGTAAGACATGTTCCTTCGGATGTCGTCTTTCAATTTCTGACATAAAATCAGGCGGTGTATCGTGAAAAATAATAATGTCGCGCCCCCTTTAAGGACTTCAATTAATTGAAAAAAAAGTATAAACCACGCAAAAATGAATCGATTCCAGAACTGATTTCAGAATCGCTCTACGAGCCTTTACAAGCGAGTTTCGAAAATCCGAACTTCGCACGCCTCATTTGACGTCCGATGTACTTCGCACGCCTCATTCTAAACGTACTTGGTACGCCGCATCATATATCAGCATGGTACAAGCCACTGCAGATGTCAGTGGTACACAATACACGAATGAACTTGGCACGCCTCATTTGAAGTGGGGGTGACTTTCGCACGCCTCATTTGAAGTGGGGGTGACTTTCGCACGCCTCATTTGAAGTGGGTGTGTCTTTCGCACGCCTCAATTGATGTCATACGTCTTTTACGCGCCTCATCTTACGTCTGATGTCTTTCGCACGCCTCATTTGGCGTCGGATGTCTTTCGTACGCCTCATCTGCAGTCGGGTGTCTTTCGCGCGCCTCATCTGACGTCTGATGTCTTTCGCACGCCTCATTTGACGTCGGATGTCTTTCGCACGCCTCATTTGACGTCGGATGTCTTTCGCACGCCTCACTGCACGTCGCACGCCTCATTTTGTGCCGGTTGTCTTTCGCACGCCTCATCTTGGCTGATTTTGGCACGCCTCAGTGTACTTGGCACGCCTCACTGTACGTCGCACGCCTCATTTGACGACGTTTGTCTTTCGCACGCCTCACTGTACGTCGCACGCCTCATTTGACGCGGTTTGTCTTTCGCACGCCTCAGTGTACGTCGCACGCCTCATTTGACGTCGTTTGTCTTTCGCACGCCTCATCTGAAGGGCTGCACTTCGCACGCCCCGACCGAGTCGCTAATCCAACAGGTATGGTTGGGTGTAAAGGTCGGTGTAAGCTCGGTCGAAAGCTCGGTCGGTGTCAGCTCGGTGTAAACATGAAACATTCCACGTTAACAGCAGGCAATGTTTCATGTTTACACCGAGCTGACACCGACCGAGCTTTCGATTCAGCTTACACCGACATTTACACCCAACTCACCTTTACACCGTTTCGAAAATACCACCCAATGATCGTTTCGAAAATACCACCCAATTATGTAGTAAACAGTTCGTTATGGTTTTGTCCAACCACGAGGAGCTCATCATGAGACGACCGTTTTGAAGTTGGCTTGTGCGGATCCAATAATGTTCCGGTTCCACGTATTTCGAAAATGAAAGAAAGAGAAATGCACGTATTTTTTAAAAACACGCTCTCCACCTCGGTGCGTAAATTCCCTTTTCACTCCCAAACATTTGTGTGTTTGCGTAAGCATGCAACAAATTGAGGTCAGCCAGCTGGAACTTGTCATCATCTCTCTCGGCCTAATCTCTTTCTTTTGTTTGCGAAACCGGAGCCGGAGCATTTTTAATTTGGCCAAGCAAGTTTTTAAAAAGTGGTCTCATGAGCTCGTGGTTGGACTATACGTTAAAATGACTGCTTTAGTCCGGAAAGGTGCGTCGGTGCTATGTCCGAGTGGTCAAACGCGCGTCAGTGAAGACCAAAAGGTCGAGGGTTCAAGCACTCGTGCGCGCATAGAAATTTTCTTCCTTTTCACTTATTTTTTTTTGAATTCTAGGTATGTATACATAAGACCGTTCTGTGTTTTGCTTGAACCGTTGGACTGTCTTAAAGTGCAGCTTTTCACGATATAAAATGTCGATACAAGACGGAAATATGCCCTAAGGGCATAAAACATGGATAGGCAACCTGATGAAACGGCATAAAAGTTCGATACTAGAAAAGTTTGTTTCTCGAATTCCGCACTGCTGTCATAATGCGTCGTTATTCAGCACAATGGAAACACGCAAGTCAAGTGGTTCGCAGTCGCACCTTTGTTTCCAATATACTGCATAACGACGCCCATCGATTGCAGTGCGGAATTCGAGAAACAAACTTTTCTAGTATCGAACTTTTATGCCGTTTCATCAGGTTGCATTATCATTGTTTTGTGCCCTCAGGCCATATTTCCGTCTTGTTATAGCTACAGTGTTCCGGGTGCAATTCTGGGCTGAAAGTTGAAGTCGCGTGCACGCGACTTCCTAGTACTAAAACATAGGCAGCGCACGCCAGCGCACGCGCAAAACTTCGACTTTTGCCTATACTTTGCACCGTTTCGCACGCGACTTCAACTTTCAGCCTAGTATTGCACCCGGTACTGTATGTTTGTAGCTGGTTGTTTATGACTTTTATGTGAATGCGTGACTTAAATTGAGACTTTGTGCGCGGTTGAAAAACGAATCTGTTGTTTGGTTCATGCTAATTTTGCGCCTGTCAGTGCAGACTCGAGACTTCGTGACATGTTTATAACACACTCATGTGTCATGATGATTTGTTCCCAACATGGCTCAATCGCCATGGCCACGGTGAAACAATTTGATAGCAGCTAAACAGGGTGACCCAAAAGTAAGGAAGCCGTTTCGTGAGGCTAGGTCTCAGCCATGGTGGTACGTGGAGATCTTTTTAGTACAGCATCCGAAAGCGTTTTAGGTTCCGTTGATGGATATTTGCGCAGCGCAATGTTACTTGTGCAATGTTACTGTACATACATACATGGTGAAGGGTGCCACTTCCTATTGTCCTTAATTCTCAAAAAATCCCTCGTAGTCATCAGTTATTCACAATAACCACGAAGACCGGTGGCAGGAATAGTTTGTCTGTTTTGAAACGTTATGAAAGAAAAGTTGATCTGTATTATGGCGTAGTTCCTTATCCAGTGCTTGTATGGGTGCACGATCTCTGTTATGGTGATGGGCAAGTGTGCCAAAAAACTCTCGCTGGTGTTTTACGTGAACATGGCTGATTGTAGTGATGATCGCAAATTTTCGTTGTCAGGGGCATAACTACAGCTTGATGATGTTTCAACCCATAATATTCTAGCACAAAAGGCTTTGCGTTCAATTTCTGTGTTGTTCGTATCAAAGGACCCAGTCAACGCATAGAACAAACACTTCAAACGTGTTGCGTTACTGGGTCACCTGTATAGCTACCAGTGTTCGTATGAGATTTAAATCCCGGGATCGGGATTGAGTTTTGAAAACGACGGGATCGGGATCGGGCGGGATCCCGAGGTCTAATCCCGCGGGATCAGGATCGGGATTGGCTGGATTGACTAATGCAAAGATAGCTAAGATTCTTTGACCAAAACATCCCAAATTTGTCAAATGTCAAATATGTAGCGATTATGTTTAACACTGAGATGTTTGAACAATATGAGTTCCAAACGCTATGTGCATGCTTCTGGTGTTATACCAGAAGGTTTGTTAAGAGAGTTCGATCTTCGAAAGTTTTCATCGCGGCTGAAGGAGTTCTAATCTTAGCTATACTTAGCTAATACTACTGCGGTGTTCGGTGTGTATGACGCGTAGCTGAACATTTCCTCATGAAACCAACTTTTTTGAACTTTCAAGGTGTCAACTGATCCAACAAGTTCCCAATCATGGCATTCCCAAATTCCAATGCTCTTCACACACACAATTCTTCTCTGCTGAACGAAAAACTAATTAATTTCTTCGATGACGCCTGGTTTCGTTGGTTGATGACCCCTCTGTTTTCACTTCCCGTTTTGTTGGGAGTGTTCGGTGAGTCTAGCGTGCTTGATGTCCTTGGCTGAGCCCAAATCGGTACGCACTAACCTTGCTGATTCAGGCAACTCCTTCCTGATCTGGACCATTACGATGGATTATCGACTGAAAAAGATCCGTCTGCTGTATCTGCTCCGTCTCATGTTCATATTTGCGTTTCTTCAAAGTTTGTTCGCCGAATCGCCCATTTTCTTCACGATGCTTGTGGGAAACGATGTGTTCTTTCGTGCTCTACCTTATGTAAGACGCTGGTCTCATTTTGGTTTCAGGATTCACGTAGGGCGAAATCAAGTTTGGTGGTCGGTCCCGTCCGGTCTTGCCTTGATCACTTGACCTTTTGACCTTTTGCATTTTAAGCATATTTTAAGGTTTGCTGCTGTCAGGCACTAATTTCGGCTTGTAGTACTGCCGCGGCCGCATGTACTGTATAATTTCTCGCGCTCAAAAGGCTGCTTCAGCTGCAGTGGTGTCGTTGAGAAATCGAAATTTTCCCATACCCAGCCCAATTTTCGGGAAATTTCCCATACATACCCCCAAAAATCAAAAAGTTCCCATACCAGGGGGGTTTCTTCAAAAATTCAAAAATTTCCCATACCCGAGGTGGGGGTTTTCTGAAAAAATGCCCCAAAAATGTTCAATAAGTACCAAAAAGTGGTCCAAAAGTGCCTAAAACAGAGTTTTCTTGCGGTAGCAAGCGATTTTTGACATTTTTAGGCAAAAAATTGTCAATTTTGGTACTTCTCGGGGTCAAAAAGTCATTTCTTAGGGGTGCTTGTTCCAAAAGTGAAAAATTTCCCATACCCCATACCCCCGGCCGATTTCCCATACCCCATACCAGGGGGGTAACCCCCCCCCCCCACCCCCCCCCCCCGAACGACACCACTGTTCAGCTGACGACAAGAGTTGACCACTTTAGTTGACGACTGTACCATTAGCACTAACTTCGACCATCGTAAAAGTTTTTCATTAAACGAAATAACCTTAAAGTGAAAAGTCACGTGACCAAGGATAAAACCTGTCCGTACCGGACCAACCAGCGTTTTGATTTTGCCCCTACTGAAATTCCTCCTTTAATGAGGTAACAAGTCAGTTGGGAATGCCTTGCAATTTCAGGCGTGCAACATCCATTTGTTCTCCGGTTTCTACACGTCGTCGGCATCGGGCTGGTGTTTGTGTACCATATCGGCGATTCGCTACTGCTATTTCCACAATCACGCCTGGCTGCGACGACCACGCACTCGGGCACGCGTGTTCCGTTTGTTGGGCATCGCCAATCTGACGTTGCCCTTGGCTTGTGGTGGCATTGCGTTCTGTTACTGGGTTGGTGCTTGAAAGGGCAGCACTGTTGTAGTAGTTGGTGAGAGCTCAAACTTGCTGAAGTTTGACGTGAAACGTAGAGGGATCACGAAAACTTCGGAGCGTAACATGAATGGGAGCCATCGTCCAAAGTCCGATCTGCTTTTCGGTTAGAAGTCAGAAGCGGTCCTTATTGCTGCGAATTCAATATCAACATATTGCTGGTCAGCCTTCGATTTTAAATTTCAGCAAAATCTGAATTCTTACATCAGACGAGAATTCATCGGTTTGTTTTGAATGGCTGTTGGTTCATATGCAGCTTCACAGCTGCTCATCAATTTATCCGACAAACGTCGATTTCAGATTCCATTAGCTCCGAGCATCTATTTATATTGTGATGCCGAATCGGCCATGACGAACAAACCGATTCCGACTTGGTATCGATACTGGACGATGGGAAACTACTTTTTCGGCCACATTACACCCACTTTGTTGTCTGTCAGCATTTATGCGCGCATATTTTGTACTGGTCAGTGAAAAACTGTCGTTGTCGAGCAATTGGTTGTGAATGTGATTGTTGCAATTTCCGCTTGTCTTCCAGCCCAAATAAGCCATGGGTCAAGCGATGATGTGGCACACCGCCGAAGCTCAATGGAAATCAGTCGAATGTTGTGTGCTGTTCTGGTGGGTTGTATTTTACTTACAGCACTTGGGATCAAACTGATTCACTTACTGTCGCAGTGCATTAAAACTTTGTCTATTTTTTCCTCTAATTTGCTAAAATTCGCTTGCTAAGGCAAGCGCCATCCCAAGAATGCCACTTTTTGACCATATCAAAGGTGGCTTTCTCAACGATGTTTTGCAAATATGGGCACATCTTTTAGCACTTTAAGGACGTTTCATTACGTATGTACCTTGGTCTTTTGGGTGCCAACCCACTCCCTCCAAACCGGGTACCCTGGTGCCATCTGGCATCTGGTATTTTCCGCCACGGGTGTCCTGGGCATCCTAATTTTTTGATTTCTCAACGAATCCCAATCAATGTATGCTTCATCAAATCTCAGCTCTACAACGTGTGCGTGATGTTGCCTCTTGGCATCGCGCGCATTGGATGCTTCGACTTGCCATATCAGGCAACCGTGTTGATTCTTCTCACATTTTTGTCCTCAAACTCGTGCTCTGTCTTGATTATCCCGCTGTTCAGCGAACAGTTCAGGAGCGCCAGCAAAGATCAGGTTAGAAATTGTCCGGCTGCACCTGCCGAAATTGCTTTTAGTGGATTTCAGTAGTGATTCACTTCATATTACAGTTGCTGTGCATTTTCTGCTGCCGCCATGTACAAAAAGAGGCGCCATGGATTCCCGTGCGATTCGGACCAAATGGGTACATCTGGGCGCAACAGACTTACCTCAGTGACGCGGTGAGCTGATCATCTGATGCGAAAACTTGGTGTCGATTCTCAGACCATGCCAACATTTACATAACGTCTGCCTCTTACAGGACGTGCGCTGTGCCATCCTTTTGTGCACAAAACGCCCTGAACCAAACACCAAAGCCATTCACTGAATGTAAAGGAAACCATGAAACTTAAAAAGGGAAGAGCTATTCTAACCTACATACTCGCGATCACAATTTTTTTTGCTTTATTTATGGTTGTTTCCAAACATTTACGTGATGATTGCATCAAACTTGGTGATCAGATCGGATCGGACTTGCCTTAGTCACATATGATTTTTGCATAAAACCGACTCTACAGTTGAATGTTGGAATCGTTTGTTTGCAGCGATTTTGTCTAAGTCCCAAAATCGAGGGCTGCCATGCCTGGTCTCCATATCCTGAAAAATAGCGGCAAGCAAACGTGGTCAGCATTCATTTGTGGAGTCGCTTTAAGGATATTGAGAGACAAAAAAATTCACGTGGCCAAGCAAGGCATGATGGGTCTTATCCTCTCAGATCACCCAGTTTCATTTCGCTCAGTCGTTGGTTTGCGTCACTGTTTTGTGATCTTTTGAATGCAGTTCGCACACACGGTTGGGTACTGTTACTTGTGTCGATGTTTGTACAGTATCTAATGTGTCATTGTTTAACCTTTGTGTCTCAATCTTGTTTTCCAACAGTCTACATAGTTTAAGGCCGGAGAGACAAGTGTTGGACGGGTCATCAGTTTCGACATAACCATATCGAAAATCGTTATTGTGCTCTGTTGCTTTCAATAGCTTGCCTGCACCTTCGGTCAATGTGCTCCACGCACGCAATTCAAACGGGCGATGTTATCCGATGAACTGGTTATGAGTAAACTTGCAATTCATTCTTGTCGTTGCCGAACTTTTGGATTGATGTTTGCGCATTATTCCTCCGTATGCACAAGTCCGTGCCCGAGCAGTTTCCGTTGTTAAGGAGAACATGTCAGACACCAACGTTTCAGCAAACTCCGTGTGACATCAACGAGCTGGCAATGTCTGCGTGCACTGGTACTCTTTCAAGCCGGGATTCCGGCACTCTACCGGGAAAAGTCCTAACTCTGCAACAAGCTGCTGCCCGTTTACCGACCTTTCTCAGGGATGGCAGGCTAGGTTGACCCGTGCACACACAGTGAAGTAGCCCCCAGACACAGACGTGTGCTGTTGTGCATCCATATACCGGGGATCATTGTTTGTCTATTTTACAGTGTATTTTATTTTATTAGCTCGCAATTTTCATCGCTTTCTCAACTTTGTGCATAGTAGCGTACAATCTTTTTGTAGCGGGTACCTCCCATGACTTTGTTGTGTCATGTCTACTTGGGATAAAGGATATCAAACAGATAAATTGTTAGACGTCATGAACTTATGAACTTAACAGACTTTGAAATTAGCACACAATAACGATATTACATACTTTGGGTGATATTTTCGAAACGGTGTAAAGGTCAGTTTGGTGTAAAGGTCGGTGGAAAGCTCGGTCGACAGCTCAGTGTGATAGACCTCGGTGTAAACGGGAAACATTCCACGTTAATAACAGGCAATGTTTCACGTTTACACCGAGCTACGCCGACCGAGCTTTCGACCGAACTTTACACCGACCTTTACGCCCAACTGACCTTTACACCGTTTCGAAAATTCCACCCTTTGTTCAATATTAACAATATTACCTGTGTGATAATCACTTAGCTTACGTAAAATTGCCAGTAAAATAAAGCGCGCATAGGTAACATTCTTCACGGATTTGTACACGGTTAAAACAGGCCGCAAATGAGTATGAAAATTCATTCACCGTGAAAGTGCGGACGCACAGTTGTCATAGTCGATCAACTTGGTGTGATTCGATCTCTGACAAGTTGACAACAACAATCAAGTAAAGTCTAAGCAGAAATGTGCGGTGCTGAGAAGAGAATGCCGGCGGTTGATATGATGAGGAAAGTAGTGAACATGACCAAACACATTCGATCCACGACCATCGCTGCGAAACGCCAATCGCATCGAGTAGACTCATCCTCGTCCTCTTTTCGCATTCGCTCGGTGATGAATCGCAACTCTTTCAGTATCGGCACGATCACCGTGCTCGATCGCTGTTGTTGTGGATGATGGTGGCCAGCACCGGTGGGCACGCGGGGGGACGCACCGCGGTATGCCGGAGGGTAGGGCACGCCGGTCGGGGGAGGCGGTGCCGGTGGATACGCACCCGCGGTGTCGTAGCGCAATGTCGATTGGTCCTCGAGATCGAGGGCACACGACTCTAGCGCTGTCCAGCATGACGACCCCCCCCCCCACCCCCTTCGAACTGGCGCTGTTGCCACCAGCGGCACCGTGCCGCTCGGTGCCCGCACTGCGACGGCTCGACACACCGACCACCCCGCCTCCCCGCTCCCGCACCACTGTCATTCGTGTGTATGACGTCAGCGTGCTGCCGCCGTTTTTGGCGGAGGAAGTTGACTTTTGATCGAGCCCATCCCCGCTGTCGGACTGTTTTTCGTCATCGTTTGGCCGTTGCATCATCAGCATCCACGGCAGCCATTCGAGGAACAGTCGACGCACCTGCCGTGGTAGTACATACAGTAGGTACTGTACATATAGGTTTGGTACTACTGCAATTCGTGTATTATGACCACTTACGAACGGCGACATTTCGTGTGTGTCTGGTGATCGATGGTGATAATTGAGTACAAGCACTGTGAAAACGACACTCGCTGACACGACCACCATAATACAACTGAAGTAGGTCGCTGAAACATTGGGTTTTCGTTGAAGGGTTGCCTAAATCTGTCGTGTCAATGTGAAACTGTGCGGAGTGTTTTTATTTTTAGATGGTATTTTTACATCCGGGTAGTGCACCAGGTCATCGACAGTGCACATGATGGCCACCTGTACCTTTAGTATCATAACTTACAGATGAGTGGCACAGCCTCCGACGTTTGTGGCATCGCCTCAGCTGCCATTAGCAGAAACACGCACAGGGACATGAAAATGGTGACACCTGCAAATGAGTGATTGGTGCTTCACAAACTGATGCTTTAAGAAATATAGACCATCGCAATAAATGGCTACCCAAGGTGAGTTTTTCGCCAGATTCCGGCGGCAACGTGAATCCGAGCAGCGTCATGGCCGATATCATGGTGGATGGGACTACCAGGTTGAGCGTGTAGTACAACGTACGTCGACGCACCCAAACAGTGAACGTCACGTCGTAGTACGGGTCGGGGCAACACTCGTACTTGATCGAATTGCGGATGCTGCTGATTTCTGGAATGTTACAACAATAATGTGACTAAGATGGAAACATCACGCGATCGAGTCAACACTAACGCATCAATTTCCACTCTCCGTTCTTCGTGTACGTGTCGAGTCCGACAGTGCCGTTCCTCAGATCAATCTGCCCGCCGCTGTACGTCCAGCTGCCGAACTTTAATCTGAAAATATTATATTTCTTCTGATTGTGGTTAATTTCGCTGATTATTTCCGTCACTAACGTTTATTCAATCACAAACACGCACCTGCAGTGTTGATCATCGAATGGAAACCAAGCGACATCGATCTTGCACGTTGATTTGATGATGCCCGGTGGAATCCAGTTGATGTCGCCGCTGCTGAAATGATGTGTTCATTTGAGTTCTTCATATGGCATTCAATCTAAACTATAAATTTTTCCACTACCTGTTCGAAGCTCATTTGAAACACTGACATGTACGACCGACCTGTACACCACGGCGTTGGTTGGCCAAGTGGAGTCGAATTGCGTATCGGCACTGTTGTAGAGCAGAATGTCGGGCTTCCAGATTCGGTCGATCGGCAGGCGTACCTCGGACACACCGCCGTACGCTTTTGGGTCCCATTCGAGGTACACATCGCGCCAGTCCTGCAAAGCGAACGGTGATGTTTCGTTGTTTAAACGGCTCCCCCAACGAATAGCAGAAGTTATGTTTTTTTGAGGGAGCTCTTTCTATGTGGTGCAAGTGTGTAATCAACATCATCTGACATTCAGGTGGATTTATTCTTTTTGAGCCAAATGCTGCATTTGGTGTTTCTAAAAGATGGATTATGCAGAGCGCTCTTCTGACCAATGTTTGGCTCCTTCCTTGCACAGTCAGGCAACCACACCGCCAGCTCTTGCACAATGTTTTCAACTTGAGCTGTCTGTGCCTGTTTCACCGACAAAAACTATGCACTGAAAATACACACGAACACTGTACGTGCAGGTTATCAGCAGTACTGCCATTGCATCATCATTGCATTATGTTCAAGTACGACTTAGCTACAATCTCTATTCGGCGAGCCGTAGCGTACGGTCAAACCCAAACCTTGCGTGGTATACGCGCTAAGGTGCACACTGTTCAGAGCCTACAGCTGTACACTGTGAAGAGAGCCCTCGGGTTCGAATCACGGCCGAGCGCAAATCCGATACTCGTCTTTTGCGGGTTTTCGTAATTTTTGTCTCAAATTGTGCTCCAGAAACAATGCGGTTTTGCTTTTGAACTTGCCACTGATCGTGTGACAAGGTTGTTCCAATATTTTAACGTTTACGAAGCACACAAGTCCTGGACACAAATGCAAATACATGTCAGGTGTGTAGCAATAGATACAACGCATTATTTCCTGCGCTCATTTGTGGCTGCATTGCGTCGACCACATTTGGTATGAAAGGCCTAAAATGGCAAAATGACGTGTGCAGTGCACTCACCAGTTTCAGCCAGACGTTTGTGATCATGATCTGCGTCTTCTCTTCCTGAAAAAGAAATATGCGGATTTGGTAAATGTATGAGGATTTGGCCACAATGATCAATATTCCCGTTGGTTGTTTGGATTTGTTGTTCGAAAACCGCGCACACACAAAGTGTTGTTGAGTCACCCCAGAAACGTCTTTCATGGACTGTCATCATGCCCTTTGCAAACCTGAGGTACATAGCATGTATAGGAGGTCTTATCTGTTTTCCTTCCTGGTGTAACCGAGCCTCGAAACAGTTGCAATTTCTATTTATCTACTTTTACAAATTTATGCCCGCTTCGGCGCACCCGGCTGCCAGAAAAACTTGTTCCGTTTTGTAGGCTTTATGGCGGCCAAAAACGTCAAATCTGCGTCCATTGTCGCTCCATCTTGCTTTCCAGCCACGGCTGTGCTGCGCAGGTTTGGCTAATTTATCTTATTTAGGATTTAGACATAACTTGCCGGCCAGACAAATTGTTGGTTATTGTGGTTTTGGACACGCGCCGCCGAGACAAAAGCAAGTGGCTGGAATATGGACTTGTGTACATTCACCAGCGGGTTGGGTACCAGAAGTTCAAGAATGGCCCTTAAAACCAATACGGCAAATTATTGTTTGTGTGTGACAGTTTCTGCAAATTTACAACGCTTCTCGAACCTGGTACTGGCATTAGCTGTACTTGTAGCTTCAAATTTATTTTAAACCCTCACCGCTCGGATCGGAGCAGCACATCGAAAGTTGCTGAACTGAGCACGCAACGAGCTCAACCTACAGGGTGACCCAAATAGGAACGCAACACTTTTGATGGTTTCGTTCTCAGCGCTGGCTGAGTCGTTTGATACGAACTGCACATCAATCGAAAGGAAAAATTTCCACAGCCAACGCTGAGAACGAAGCTCTCAAAGGTGTTGGGTTCTTATCTGGGTCACTTCACTTGTAGACATGCACTTACAGTATGTATATGTATGCGCATGTTGTCCCGCTGGTCAGATCTGATTGGATACCATACTATATACAAACATGTGCACCCGTACATTTGTATACAACAGAAATGAGGTTGCTATCAACAAACGGACTCACAATGTCGACGATTTGCTGCATGTCCATGCCCAAAGTGACCACCACCGGTTCGCTTTCGTTTTTCACCGGTCGCACCAATGGGTCGTATCGAGCCAAAAGGTCGACATAAAGTTGCTTCTCGTGATCACCGCAATGCACGTCTGTGGAAGAAACTGTTGGATCCCACAGTTACAACGGACATGGACGAAGTGCACTCACCTTGTGAAATCAGGAGCAGTTGAAACATCACCAGGAAAGACCATGTGAGCAAATAACGACAGTCTGACATATTGCGCGTTTCAGCTGGTGATAGGAAATTGCGCACTGCCATGATAATGAGGAAGTTACAGTTGGCTCTAAAAATAACCGTTGTTAGATAAAAAATGTTACTTATTAATATAATTTGAACACATATACATGAGCAGGAACGAAGACGTCGCAAAATAACAAGCAACAAACACAATTGTGTATCATTGCAAACGGGCGTGTTTTCACCGTTGATGTGGTTTTCATTCGTGACAGCTGGACTCATAAAACATTGTTTCCGAGCCCAATGTTACAAATTCATAATGGCCCGCGCAACGTATATACCTGACAAGAAGTCAAGTTACCAAGATAAGCTGAATGAGAGGCCTTCTCGTTCAAGTCGTGGAATGTTCTGCATTTTATGAGACGTTGGTTTGGCTTTGACAACGTGACATCAAAGTTTTCGATCGAGCGACTTTATTGACGTTTTCGCTTGTTGTCTGGGAGTAGACTAGTCCTTGTGGAACAAGCGCCCTCGATTTATGCATGTTTGCGTCTCAAAAGGACTTCAGTAAAAGCAACAAATGCGGATATACAGTATACACAAAAGAATGTATGTGTATACCGGCGGTGACATGGTGTCACTTGTAGGAACCAGGCGAAATATCTGAAATGTCTGTCACGGTTGAAACAGTGCGCGACTCATTGCCATGCATGCATTTTTGTTGGAATGCAGTGTGGATACCCAGGCAGCGGCAGCGCAGACCGGAAGTGTAAAGATCTGACTAATGTGACAAGTGCGCAAAACGGGTAACCGAGCGCACACAGACCCTTTTTTGAACCTGAAGTTTTGACTTGTTTATGATCATGGAAAAAACAGTGCATGTGTCATACGAATACTATTGTAACAGGTCTACGGTAGATGCAATGCCGTTTTCCATTTGCCAAGTGCATTATGCAATAAAAAGTTTGATAAAGCGACAAAGGATTCGTCAGACAGGAGGCAGCGCAAGAAAATATAAACAAAATGGTGCATAAGGGCTTAGTGACATTGTCTCGACCGCTACAGCTGCAGAACAAACTCCGCCCACTTTACACCGGCTTCACCAGACTGGGACCACGCTAAACCAGCTGAACAAATAGAACTAAAAATGAGCTGCACGAAAATAAAAAAATGCTAAAAAAGAAAAATTGTGCGCGACGAAAATTTCCTTTTCATTTCGATCAGCTTTCAGCTTACACGCCCACTGAGGCGTTGCTAAAGGCGACAGAACATTTTAGGCAAGCAATGGGCCGAATTCCCGAATTCGCAAAGCTCGATTGACTGACGCCATGACTTCCCGTTGTTCCGATACCAACCGTGCGCGCTCTGCATTTCGCTACCCTTCTTCCCCGTTATCAAAAGCGACTGGCACTCCAGCTCGAGGGCGCTCTGTGAAATACGGCCCAGTGTCGCCGCAAATGACAGGGAACTTTCGTATGGGGCAACAAAACCGAAGAAAATGAACTGGTGCACGTCGTGCTATTTTTGGAAGCAGATTATAAAAACGACCTGAGTAATCTATAACGGAAAGGGCAAGTGAACAACAAGCGTGATAAACGACATAACCGCACGCTTGGGAAACCGATATCGGGCAATTGTTCAGTCGTAAACTCAGATCTTCAACTTTCGTCGTCAGCTCAGCTCAGCACGCGCCTGTCAATTAATGCACGTGGGTTGCGTGCATTTGATACCGCGACGGCACTGCAGACCAAATCAGCCCCAAATAAGCGCGACTAATATGATATAAGCACCAAAGCATGCAAAACGAATACATAACACGTTGGACACGCGACCATCAGAGTTGAGGACTACAGGCCGGGCTGAGTTTGCGACCAGGGTTGACGACCTGAATATCAGCCGGTATTTGAAGACAAAAAATGTCATATATGTGCGGACATGTATCTTGGGCATCAAAATTGTCATGAACATTTTTGACTACAGGTACCATATAGCGAAACGCTATCAAGGAAAGTATGTACATGAATCGCCATTCTAAACTTCAGTGATGTACACAGGTTCCGGGAGCACTATGAGCAAAACCAAAAACGATTTTTATCCAGTGCCGTTTTCTACTATTTCTCGCCGACCCATTGGGATATTAACAGCTTTGCACGGGACAATACGGTCACAGTAGATCTCAATAAATGGGCCGGTGATATCCAGGTGAATTTCAGTGGGTCAATGGGGAGCGCGCGATGACCACCATTTTCAAGCCGGTTATAGGTAAGATACCTTCATTGGTGTCAAAAAGGCCTAAACGGTAATAAAACGAGGTGGTATAACAACTTTAATATAAGTCGGTAAATTGTGGAAATCCACAACAATAAGATGGTAATAAAACAGCTCAAAACATGGATTTTGAAACATGTAAGCAAAAGTTTTGAAAGGCTACTAAATATTTCAGTTTAGTAGGTTTTTGCCAGTAGCCGAATTTGAATAAAATAAACCCTGCTGAAGTTCTATTTATTTCTTGCGTCCTAAAATTTGAGTTTGACGCGCAAAGCGCGCGATTTTTTGAAATTGTGTGTGTGACTGTACCGAAACGAAATCCTGCTGTTCGGGAGTGTGATGTGTTACATCAAAACTGCGAACAACTAAAGTTCCCATGGCCAGGCAATAAACTTACCCAGGGCAATGGAAAAAGTTGCCCTGGGCAATCCGGACAGGCTATGTACATTTGCCCAATTTGCGCCTATGGGTGTACGCCACTGCTAAACTGCGAGTCACTCATTTTGAACATGATCAATGAGCAACCGACTGAGATAATGAATTGCACACAATTTAGACGATCTGATTATGACATACACCAAAAAGTCCAAATTTACGTTGGGTCATGCACATAAGCCGCAGGGCGCAGGCTTGGAACAGATTGGTGCAAATTCAAAACAATTTATAGTGGGTATTTCAAAATGCCTGTGCGATGCCCGCGGTAGATGGATCACACATGTTTGTACCCAATAGCGGCACGCGTGGGCACGACTGGCACTAAAGTGTAGCTTATTTTAAATCGTCATTGTAAGCACCAGCCATGGTCTAGGTGTTCACATAAATATGTATGTAACTAATTTGGATCAGGAATTACAGTAATGAGAAGTGCACATTAAAGCAAACGTGCCCATGCATGACGCTTTGAACGGGCGCCTCTCTAGGTTTGGCGACAAGTGATTCACACTTTTAGTCAGGTTAGGTATAGGTACATAAGTGCACATTACACATATACAATGCAAAAGCCTATAGGTACTGTATGTACATATAATGCGCTTGAATTTCGAAAGTGACGCCTATACATTCATCATATGCATGAGAATTTGTATAATACGCATCATGTGCATCCGATACATTTCTCGTGACGTCACACAGACCATGCTAAAAGTTTGGACGACAGAGCCACATTTGGAGCTGAACCGCATTATACTACATGTGTATAATGGATTCATGCCATACAGCGTAATTACTTCACACACATAGTCAAAGTACTACCAGGTACAATGCTACATGGGCATGATGCCTGATCTCAAAACACCGCTTTTCACTACGAAAATTATACAACGTGGTGACGGAGTACGCATAAAGCAGCGGAGGAAAAAACACCGGTGGCCAAGGGACAATAAACAGAGGTGAAAAGAAACGTCAGCAAAAACGAGCGGTTGAAAAAACAGCAGGTGAAAAAATACTGGGTAACGGTCGTGGAAAAATATCGGGTATGAAAAGCAGCACATTGCAAAATTATCCTTATGAAGGAAACAGTCCCCTAAGATCCAGTTGTGTTGGCTTGAAATTTCGGACCGCTGTTTTTTCACGCCCGCTGCTCTCTGTTATTCCACTGGCTAATTTACCTCGTTGTTCTTTCTGCCGCTCTTTTTCCCGCTGCTTTCCTTGACCGAACGCTGTTTTATCCTCCACACGTCGTGACACTGTCACAATCATGGGACGTACTAGACTAATCCTACACTTTTAAGAACTGTTTTTTAATCCAAAAAACTGCTTAACCGGAATAAGATCGAGTATAAAAAAACATTAACCGATACGATACGGTAACGTGACCCCCAGAAAATCCAACATCGGTCATGTTGTCTCTGAGTAGGAGCAGAGCCAAAATCCTACGTAATCTGTCATGTGTCTGCAGTGCTAAAGCAGTCTGGACGCCTCAATCCCACGTCTTAACAGTATGAGATTTGCCCAGTACCAAGAATTTCGTACCAGAAACCTGTGAGGGTTTGCATGCGTGCTGGAAGACTGGAACTGTAATTCCAGAGCATTTCCGAACGAATTCTGGACATAGATCAGCCAAGGCGACAGCTGGTCAGATTATAAAGTTCTTGAATACGCCCTATTCAATGTTGGTATGCACTTCAATTCTACGGTATGCACTTGTTAGCTTCAACTGAATATACACGACACCCTTTAACTGAAAATAAAACAAATGTGGGATCAAAACTACGAGACGGAAATCCACACCGCAATCTGGGCGATGTTAGCTGAGTATCACCGCACGCACAGGCTGGCGGGAGAGCGTTTACGAAAGTGAAGGGCGGCACTCATTGCCAAGTTAAGGCGCTGTTGAAAAAACGCCGAAATAAAGAGGAAAAAATTACTGCTGCCGCCGGCACGGAGACCCAGAGAAGCTCTTTAATCCCCAACGCGGCAGGTCTTGGAAATAAACAAAAGGAATTTTATGGAGGACCATCGACTGCAATGGGGGTTCGCTCTGGAACCAATTTTGTATGAGAATAAACTGTGTCACAATAGCGTTTAGGATTCAATACTGCTTATTGCCTTTCTTCAATATTTGTGCAGCTCTGATTAGTTCCAACTGAAAGTTTAGCCAAAAAAAGTAAAAGTTTAAAGCCGCGCCATATTTGTCTGGAACTGGTACATCTCCACGAATGACATTATTCTGCTGCGTTTTAGTTAAGTACCATCATCGGGCACCTTGCTATTTGGGCCGTACCGCTTCAGGGATTAGCGGAAAAGTTTAGTTGTGTCCCTACTTAGTGGGAGGGATTAGCTAGGCTACATGTATCTGTATACAAGTGCCACCAGACCCTCATTTTTGCGCGCATTAATGGCGCAGCGGCAAGCCTATCGGCAAGGCAACCACTTTCCTCAACACAGTACAATGGAAAGAATTTTTAAGGACAATACGGTAACCTCACTTATAAGCGCCTGTTAAGAAGTGGGCGTGGACTGAAAAACAGATGAATCACAGGACTATAGGTATGTAAAGCAGTGGATGATATTGTGGGCAAACATTGTTGAACCATGGAACTATGGGCCGACTGTAACCCTTCCAGCTGTTCAGAACGGTAGAGGCACGCAGAATAAGTGGGCACCGCATTGATTTCAAGTGACGGAGCAAGTGAAAAAGACCACAGGTGTCAGTTCCGACCCAATCAGAATCAAGACACGAAAACGTGACGCTCAACAAACAGGCCTAATAGTGTGCTACACATTCAGTGAATGCCAATTGGAGTAGTTTGACATCGTGCAGTTGTGGCAGGGTTCCCACCGAGGTCTGTTTTAGGTTCGGTACTGCCGTGTCCTATTGAGGCCCACGATGGGCTACCATTTGGATCCAAAATGGTTCACACACGCAAGGGTCAATAAAAACAAGTGTCGGGTTGGGTAAACATGGCTCTGGAATTGATACAGTCAAGCTGTGCGGCCATGCTCTTGGTTCAGAAGTGTTCCCAATCTCACACCCCACCGGTTTTTGCGTGGTGTGTGCAGGCCACGCATTCAATGCATTTTAGTGACGAACAAAAAGGTATTGGTGCATCACACTGGTGGCCAAAAGTGCAGGCTGCAGCTGAACGAAACTGTTAAGTAATGCATTGAATTGTTACTCGTTTAGTACATGTATAGCTCACTTTTTACTCAAGCTAGTTAGTATTGGTAGTCATGCTGTGCTTCGAAAGGGTGGTTGACCGGCACTAGTGGCACTCAATTTTGCTCATTGGCATTTGTCGTGCAAATTACACAATAAAGGTTCAATTGAACGTGGTCAATTTTGTCTTGTTATTGTGACAAATGTCCAGACCACCCGGCGGTCTTTGGGTAGCTGGTAGCAATTTGATGAAATTCCAGTAGATTATGATCAGAACGTTCTTGCGTGGACGTCGCTCGCAACAATTTTTTTGTTCGGGAAGTTTATACTATCGTGTTGAGCAAACCACATCATTGTGCATAGTATGTAATATATGGTATAAAATTACCTAGTTGGACCAGTATTGAGTTCTGCACAAAAACACAGCACTTTCATTTCTGGAATCTCTCGATTGTGAATGATTTGGGTATGGCCTTCCACGAGCGTTCCGCATTTCGATACACCCTCCGTCGTGTGAACCACGACTGTTTGGCGTATTTTCTCAGATTCAGCACCGAAGGTCGATAGGCAGCCGGCAACAGCTCCTCCTCAAGTGTGCAACGCTCGATTTTCGGTGCTTCCTGTTCGCCACGGTAATGTTCGGTCGGTTGGACGCTGAAAGGTTGAATCGGCTGGCTTTGCTGTCAAAATGTCACATTTGTTCAGTCGACGAATAACATTATATATAACGATCAGTCATGGAGCAAAATCTCCATAATGACCGGAGTCGGCATGGCGACTCCAGAAACTTGTCAAATTTGAGCACTTCACTTCACACACACACATCTAGGGATGCAATGTATCAACACTGAAGGCAAACCCATTGGCAGGGACTTGGCTTCGGCATAGGTAATTTTGGTTATGCTGTATTCTGCGGTAGAGTTGGGGAATTAATTTCGAACTCCAAAAAAGTTCTTACCTACATCAGTGCTGTGGCTGGGGGCAGAAACGTACAGTAGCCGAGTAGCCCCCTTCGCTGGTACGGTATGTGGCTCACTCGCGATCAGGGTACAGAATCTCACCCTTCTGCTACGATATCTCCCCCAATTTTCATCCCAAAAGTACCATTTCTTGGTCAAAAATGGAAAAAAATCGACCAAAATGTGCAAATAATTCGCAAGATTAAAGAACATTTTAACCCATGAAAATTCAATCCGCACGAAATTAGTATGGTACAGTACCCCAAAATCTTCCTCCACCCCCAAATCCCGGGTACAGAACCCCACTATCTCCCTGATTTTTGGCCCCAAGGTTCAGTATGTATCTCCCTCGGAAGTAGCCACAACACTGCCTTGCACCAAATGAACGATGGTCGAATTGGTGCGCCAACTCTACCACAAAATACAGCTCAACAACCAAAATTTGAATATGCCAATGGATTTGCCTTCAAAGTTGATTCGGCATCTGCTGCATTGTGGAAATTTTTGTGAGTGATTAAATTTACCCGTAACGCAAAACGTCTGGCTCTTCACGAATGACAGTCGTTGTCTCGAGCATCATCTTTGTGGGCATGTGGCTGTACAACACGAAATAGCTGAAAAAGTTTACGATGATTCCTGTGTTTATATCACATTTGTTAACTATCAAAGTAAAGTACGTCTCCATAAAGTTAAAACCAACAAACTTGGCAGTAAAATGGGATTCATCGTCTTTTCTTATTTTAAAGGGCAAGTCTCGATGTCCAAGACTTTCAGCTTTCGTCAGAACAGCACCTTGAGACAACAGGTAGCTTGATTGTTTCGCCAGAATGTCCAGAAGTTGGGACTGTAACAAGAATATGTTTTCGTTGAAAGTCTGGCGGGACACGCAGCGTTCTTTTGTTTCAGCAGCAAAGTTCTTTTCTTTCTTAAATTCAATAGGTGCAATTTGCACCTAGATGGCCAAATTATTAAACTTCCCATTTTGTAAGTTGCAGCTACAAAATGTCAAAAATCTATGTATCCAAGTAATCCGTGGCTTCCGCAGTGTTTATCGGAGGCCGGCTTGGTCGTTAGGCTAGCGGATAGGCACGTGGTCGGTAACGGATTAATTTTAGCATGGGGTTCAGCAGTGTCAACTTCGGGTTACCAAAAATCGCCCGCCTAAGGGTCGATGCAAACTCCTTGAGAGATGGCAGCTCCTCAGGCATATAGTTGCAATTTTTCCGGACAAATATATTTTCTGAAAAACGTTTTTTTTCAAAAGACCGTTGTTTTAAAGATATTTTTCCTGGCCACAAGTTGGTCGCTTGTTCTGATAGAGTACGTTTGAATTGTGGTCTAAAATTGCTTCAAGAGGAAAAGACAAGTGAGCCAAAACACATAACAAAGGTATTTTTGCACGATTTGAGAAACTGACCTCGCGACCTTTCCAACGCTACTTTGGTCTATGAGGAACAACCGGTTTCTTTTCCGTTTTCTTCAGGAAAAAAAACGGTTTTTCCACCTGCAACTATACTCACGCTGGTTCCACCCACCACAAACAAAGATACAACAGACCTTCGGCAGAGCCTTCAAAACGAATGTCAGTTCATAAGACGGCATATCTGCGATTGTCTGCGAAATTTCCTAAAACAGGTGTTAAATGTGTGGCCACGGCCTAACACACTATGGCCTCTTTCCGACAGCGGATTCGACTTTTTTCGGCATGCTTCCCTTGTTCATGTTAGCGACTGGAACCCGTGGCCCAGTGTTGCCAAGACAAGACAACACATTTACTGTATTCTCCAAAATACAAGGGGCTTTGTTTTTCACTGCCCGTATTTAGGGGGCTGTATTTTTGGTGGCTCTATTTTGGGGGCTGTTTGTTTTTTGGTACTCCATATCAGAAAATAATATTCCCAAAAACCCCAAAATTACTTGGGGTTTTGGGTTTTATTCGCCATAGTGGATTGTTTTCAGGTGGGAATCTTCAGCACCAGGCTTTCTAGTATCTCAACCAATGGTGTAGCAGGGGGGTGGGGTCCCCCTAGGTACAGTAGGTAGGTAGGTTTGACGCTCCATCCTGATACAGTAGGTAGGTCGCCGCCAAGCGGCTGGTACAGTAAGTTGCGATTTTTGGCTCAAAATGGTATAAAATCGGCATTTTTCACTCCAAATAGGCGAAAAATCGCGCGCCACGCGCGAAATTAGCGCTTTAGAGCACATTTTCATCAATATTTAGACCTAAAAATTGTTCCCACTTAGCTCGGCCGGTACAGTAGGTAGGTTGCTGCCCCGCATTTTTGGTACTACAGTAGAGTACCACCTCGCCTGGGTGCTGCACCACTGCCTTCCGGGTGCACTAATTTCCCCAATTTTTGCCTAAAACAGGAACCTTTAGGCCTACAATTGGCATTTTTGCTTGATTTTTAGGTCAATGCTGTCAAAAAGTCGCCAAAATACGCTTTTTATGAAGATTTTTTCCAAAAAGGGGCAAAAATAGGTCAAATGTTCTCCTCAAAAAGTGATTTTTTCCTGAATTTGGGCCTTCCCCCTTCCCCCAGGGAGGCATACTGATTTCCCTTCCGGAAAAGTAGGGAGGTACACTAATTTAGGCGGCTGCATGTGCATCTCTCGTGGACAGTGTAGTTCCTGGGGGAGGGGGGACCCCCTAAGGTACAGTAATTTCCCCGACCAAGATACACAAGTATACTAATTTCCCCAATTTTTGCCTAAAATGGGCATTTTTTAGGCAAAAAATGTGTGATTATTAGGTCAATGTTGTCAAAAGTCACCAAAATACCCTTTTCATGAAAATTTTTTTCCAAAACGGGGCAAAAAATGGGTCAAGTTTTCTACCTCAAAAAGTGACTTTTTCCTGAATTTGGGCCTTCCCCCTTACCCCCAGGGAGGTAAACTAATTTCCCCTTCGGAAAAGTAGGGAGGTACACTAATTTCCCCGCCGGACCAGGAACTACACTGCTCGTGGATGCGTGTTTGGTCGGGTGGATTTCTGCATAATTAGTCGCTCGTCCAACCACACCACTGAGTGTCACGCCGTGTCGAAGGAGTGCTAGGTGACCTACCTACGCTACCTACTGTCCCTGGAAGGGGACCTAGGTTGCGGTAGCAAAGCAAGCTGAAATTTGTCATCGCGCATCAGAGGTCGCAATCGGGTCGGGCCGGGCCTAGGCCTGGGCACAACACCACTTTTGACACCCAATACCAATACCGGCCCTGTACCAATACCCAATACCAAATTGGTGACACAATACCAATACCGGGTGAGGATGAGACCCAATACCAATACCCAATACCAGATCAGTACTGCTGAAGCGCCTGGTATTGGGTTCGTATTGGTATTGAGCAGTGTAGTTCCTGGTCCGGCGCGGCGGTTAGTGTGCCTGCTACCCCTTTTTTCCGTGCGGCGGTTAGTGTACCTCCCTGGGGGGGAGGGGGGAAGACCCAAATCCAGAAAAAAGTCACTTTTTGAGGTAAAAAATTTGACCGATTTTTGCCCCTTTTTGGAAAAAATTCTCCATAAAAAGGGTATTTTGGCGACTTTTGACATCATTGACCTAAGAATCACTTATTTTAGGCCCAAAAATGCCCATTTAAGGCCTAAAAATGCCAATTTTAGGCAAAAATTGAGGCGGTTTGTGTACCTGTGTACCCTGGTCGCGGCGATTAGTGTACCTTAACCTTAGGGCAGTGTAGTACTTGGTCAGGGTGTTGACGATAGATAGATTGGGACCCGAAATGTGTTGACGATACATAGATGACCCAAGTACGCAAGTTGCACCTAGAATTTGACATATTAGGTGCAACTTGCACCCAGTGAATTTTGAAAAAAAAACTATGCCCAAGTCCGAAATCTGGGGGGGGGGGTCGACCCAAACTTGTTGACGATAGATAGATGGTGGGGGGGGGGTCGCCAAAAACCAAGGTGTAGTATAGTGTACTAAGTTAGCATAGTAGTGGCTGGGGGGTTGGGGGGGGATTACCCCCTCTCAGTACTTACCTACCACAAAACCCGAGGGGGGTTGGGGGGTTGAGTACTTACCTCTCACAACTCCAAATCATACCTCTCACAAGCAATTTTATACCTTTTGAAGGCAAAAATCGGTGTTTTTCGACCTTATTTTCCCAAAAATCGGGCGCTCCGCGCGCAAGCCCACCCATAATACCTATTTTTAGGCGATTTTCGGCGAAAATTTTGAAAAAGTACTATTTTTACCTCAATTTTTGGCCAAAATTGTATAACAAAAACGGTTTTTTCGCCTTTTTGGGTGACCAAAATCATACCTCTCACGCTTCCGGTCCCAACCCCGCATCATACTTACTTCCCACACATGGGCCTGCCAGCCACTACACTGGTACTAAGTAGATAATAATGTGCAAATATTGATGAAAATGTACTTAGATGTATACTTGCGGGCCGGAAAAAAAAACCGTTTTTTTTTCCGGAAAAAACCGAAAAAAACCGTTTTTTCCGAGGCCCGGAAAAATACGTTTTTATTTTTCCGGAAATTTTTCCAAGTGGCAACTTTTCGAATAAAAACGGTTTTTTTTCCAAAAATTTCCGAAATATTTTCAAAGGTTGCGAAAGGATGTTGTCAAAACCAATGTAAATCGGTGCTAAACAGTTCAAAATGAGCACTTTTTAATCTCCAAGTGCATTTTTAGCCTGTTTCAGGCCATTTCCCGACAAAATTTTCTCCAAAATAGCCGTTTTTGGACCATGGGTATCCGTAAGTACTGGAAAAATATTTGGAAAAAACGGTTTTTTTTCCGGAAAAAAAACGGTTTTTTTTCCAAAAATATATTTTGCGGAAAAATACGCAAGTATACTTAGATGTACTAAATCCGCGCGTAGCGCGCGATTTTTTTGCCTATTTGGGGTGAAAAATACCGATTTTGAGCCATTTTGAGTCAAAAATGTCAATTTTGGGTTCGAAATGTGTTGACGATAGGCAGATTGTTCCCAAAATTTGTTGACGATAGATAGATTAGCCCATAAATGTTGACGACAGATAGATGAAATCAAAAAAAGTGTTGACGATAGATAGATGAATTTGGGGGGACCACCCACCCCCCCCCAAGTACTACCCTGCCTTAGGGGGGTGGGGGACCCCTCCCTCCCCGCAGGAACTACCAACACTGGGCTTGCCGGTAACTAGACACTTGTTGACTGTAAACAACTGTACAAAACACGGGGGTGCGTTTTGTACGCTTGTTGACTGTGTGACAAAAATAAATTAAGCACAGTTAATGCATGCGTCAACAAGTGTACATTACAGCACGACTGTATTGTACGCTTGTTGACTGTATGACATTTATGACAATAATGTTTTGTGCAATCAACAAGTGTACAAAACAGCACGACTGTATTGTACACTTGTTGACTGCATGACAAAAATGATATTTATGACAAATAGCATTTTGTGCAGAGTGCAGTCATGTTTTGCGCACTCGCTGAGACTTTCGTGTCGTGTGCAGCTGTTTTTGACAAAGTTTGGGCTTTAAAAACTGGGCTTTCATCACGGCTTTCCTTCTGTTTCCAGGGTAACCGTACCGTTTTACCGAAGAAACGTGAAAAAATAGGCACGCGGAAGAAAGCATAGCGCTAAAGAGATTTGTCACTGTTTATTAATTTGGTGCTGTTTTTGTTCGTGTGAAGTACTGAGCTCTTCGTTCGTGCAGTTTGGCTGTTATAATTCACCCAATTGCTGAATGCTGCGTTATTTGTCATAAATGTCATTTTTGTCACACACAGTCAACAAGTGTACAATACGGTCGTGCTGTTTTGTACACTTGTTGATTGCACAAAACATTATTGTCATAAATGTCATCAGTGTAGTACTTGGTCAGGGTGTTGACGATAGATAGATTGGGACCCGAAATGTGTTGACGATAGATTGATGACCCAAGTCCGAAATCTGGGGGGGGGGGTCGACCCAAACTTGTTGACGATAGATAGATGGTGGGGGGGTCGCCAAAAATCAAGGTATAGTATAGTGTTCTAAGTAGGTAATAATGTGTAAATATTAATGAAAATGTACTTAGATGTACTAAATCCGCGCGTAGCGCGCGATTTTTTGCCTATTTGGGACAAAAAAATATCGATTTTGAGCCATTTTGAGGCAAAAATACCCATTTTGGGGTCGAAATGTGTTGACGATAGATAGATTGTTCCCAGAATTTGTTGACGATAGATAGATTTGCCCATAAGTGTTGACGATAGATAGATGAAATCAAAAAGTGTTGACGATAGATAGATGAATTTGGGGGGGACCCCCCCCACCCCCCCCCCCAAGTACTACCCTGAATGTCATACAGTCAACAAGCGTACAAAACAGTCGTGCTGTTATGTACACTTGTTTACGCGTGTGACATTTATGACAAATATGACATTTATTATTTTTGTCATACATTCAACAAGTGTCCATGCACGGACCAGGACCAGATACCGTGCCGGGAAGACTGATTATAAATAAAACGGATAAAGCTGATAAACCTGATAAACCCGACTAACCGTGCGGTGCGGGACGGTCTGTCACGCATGTTGGGAAAAGCTAGTCCAGTTGCCTTGACAGAGAGAAAACGCGAATTTTCGATTTTGCGATAGAAGGCACGGGTTGGCTCAAGGTTTGGCCTAAGCCTAAGCCTAAGCCTAGTAGTAAGCCTAAGCCTAAGCCTAAGCCCAAGCCTAAGCCTGAGAAAAAGGGAAGTCAATTTTGAAACGGGACTAGCTTTTCCCAAAATGCTCTGGCAGTGGCACTGTCACTGGGAACGAAGCGGGGGCTTCCTAAACCTCACCGACCTCACCAGCCTCACCACCCTCACCCACCCTAAACCTCACCACCATAAAACCTCACCCACCCTAAACCTCACCTCTCCCAAACCTCACCCACCCTAAACCTCACCACCCAACCTCACCCACCCTAAACCTCACCGCCCCAAAACCTCACCCTCCCTAAACCTCACCAACTCACCACCTCACCAGCCTCACCATCTCACCAACCTCACCAACCTCACCACCTCACCAACCTCACCACCTCACCAACCTCACCACCTCACCAACCTCACCACCTCACCACCTCACCAACCTCACCACCTCACCACCTCACCAACCTCACCACCTCACCACCTCACCAACTCACCACCTCACCAGCCTCACCACCTCACCAGCCTCACCATCTCACCACCTCACCAACCTCACCACCTCACCCGCCTCACCTACCCACCTCACTATTAAGGGGACGCCACGCCACGCCCTGAGTTGATCCAAGTAAAAAAAAAAGAAATATCCATCACACACAAAATCAAAGATTGGAGAAGCGGACCGTTCCCTCACGAACGCATTTTGGGAAACCCCAAGACACTTTTGGGTAATCCTCCAAAATCGAATTTCGATTTTTTGACAGCATGCGCACGGATCGTAGCAGGGTTTGGCCTAAGCCTAATAAAGAGCCTGAGCCTAAGCCTGAGATGAAGAAAAGTCAATTTTCAATCTGCCCTGGGATCTCCCAGTTCTCCACCAAGTGTCTGGTTGGTGAGGTGGTGAGGTTGGTGAGGTGGTGAGGTGGTGGTGGTGAGGTTGGTGAGGTGGTGAGATGGTGAGGCTGGTGAGGTGGTGAGTTGGTGAGGTGGTGAGGTTGGTGAGGTGGTGAGGTTGGTGAGGTTGGTGAGGTGGTGAGGTGGTGAGGTTGGTGAGGTGGTGAGGTTGGTGAGGTGGTGAGGTTGGTGAGGTGGTGAGGTGGTGAGGTTGGTGAGGTGGTGAGGTTGGTGAGGAGGTGGTGAGGTTGGTGAGGTGGTGGGTGAGGTTTAGGGCGGGTGAGGTTTGGGGGTGGTGAGGTTTAGGGTGGGTGAGGTTCAAAGGTGGTGAGGTTTAGGTAGGGTGAGGTTGGAGAGTGGTGAGGTTTAGGACGCGGTGAGGGTGAGGTGTGAGGTCGGTGAGGTTTAGGAAGCCCCAACGAAGCGCCCCGTTACCAGAGACCCATGCTTAATCAATGTTTCACCGTTCCTTTATGAATCAATGCAGTGGTAGAGAGACATCGTTCTAAAAATTGCTAACTGACGTTCTCAGTTCAAGGCCGACAGACAACTGAACAGAAAACGGGTGTATCGGATCGACAGCGACATTCGATTCGACTCGCTCTGATCATCTCGTTTGACTTCCATTGATTGATGGCGAGCCCTCGCACTCGGCGGGTTCTCAAAGAGCTTCGCGTCAAAGACGAAAACAATGTGAGTGTGCCAGAGGTCGCCGCAATCGGGCTGGCTGGGTCGGGCCGGGCCGCGATTTTGGGCTTTTGGCTCGGGCCGGGCCGGGCACTCCGACTTCGGCCCGAAGCTTCTGAATTGTCTTAAAGGCAGTCTACGGGAGGTTGTCATTGTCACTCAGCCCCCCCCCCCCCGAATACCGTGACCCTCGCCCCGCCCTCCGTAATATTGATTAGGCTTTTCGGCTTGGGCACAACAATACCGAAGTTTGGGCCTACCCAATACCGTAAAAACCTAAATAGAAGAGGGGGCTCTATTAATTCACTGACCCAGTGTTGGAGGTACTCTGGAGGGGGGATACCTACTGTACCAGAGCCGATGGCCTGGGGGGGTTATGTACCTAGGGGGGTTTGGGGGGGTTAGGTTTTGGGGTAAAAATTTTTAATGTGTTTATTATGTGTGGAATCGTGTGAAAACGTAGTATTTGCGCGCGTAGCGCGCGAATTTGGGGTAATTTGAGGTAAAAACCACTGATTTAACACTAATTTTGGTCATTTTGATCAAAAAATGGTACTTTTGGGGCAAAATCGGGGGGGGGGGGATACCTACTGTACCGGGGTGAAAATCGGGGGGAATACCTACTGTACCATGCCAAACATCGGGGGGGATACCTACTGTACCAGGCGAGGGGGGATACCTACTGTACTGGGGGGCAGTGCTGTGGCTGGGGGGGGTCCTCTCTCCCCCCTCCCCCCCCAAACCGGATTTCCCCCCCAAAATCCCAGGTACACTACCCCCCTACCCGCCCCGATTTTTTCCACCTATGTACCCTACCTGCCCCGCAAAAGTAGCCACAGCACTGCTGGGGGGGGGCTACCCCCCCCCCCCCCCCCCCCCCAACCACCCCCCCACCTCCAACACTGCACTGACCCCATTTTGGGGGGCTCTATTCCGGGGGGCCTCTATTAATTCACTGACCCGAACCTGAAAAATTGTTCCCAGAAATACCCCCAAAAACCCCTAAAAATTCACTGACCCCTTTTTGGGGGGCTCTATTCCGGGGCGGGGCTGTATTTAGGTTTTTACGATACACGTGTCGATAAGCAGCGATCACCATGGGTCTCGCAACGATCTCGGTTGCGGTGGGTTACGGTATTCGGGGGCTGAGTGACAACCCCCCGGAGACTGCCTTTAGGTATTTTGAAAAAGCAGGGATTTGTCAAAAATACTAAAATTTCTGACGGATTGGGCAAGTAAGTGATCAGTATTGTCTATCTGACGATTTTTTCATGGAAAACAATGCAAATTTTCAACCAAAAAAATAGGTTAAAAAAATTGCAAACATTACGACAAAAAATGGATTAAAATCTGAGCCAAAAATTCGGGCCGGGCCGGAGATTTGGTGGCTCGGGCCGGGCCGGCCAAACCCGGCCCGATTGCTACCTCTGGAGTGTGCCATTTTTTTAATATTGGTTGTGTTTTGTTTTCGCAGTGCGTCGCAGCAATAAACTTTGCTTCAGACTTGTTTTGAATGTGGCGCACATAATCCACAATGGGTGAGCGTTTCATACGGCATTTGGGTTTGTCTCGAATGTTCTGGGAAACATCGCAGTCTGGGCGTGCATCTCAGGTTTGCGTTTTTCATTTTGCACGTAGGAAATGCCACAAAAATGACTATTCTTACAAAGATTACCACACCAGTTTCCGAGCCCGGCTTTGCGACCAGATTCGATTTCTATCGACGTGGTATAAAAATTGAGAAGTTATATCTTCAAAAATAAGCTTTGGAGAACAATTCTTGGAATCACTTTCAAGCAGCGTTGTTCCTTGGGGAGGGGACGGGTTCCCCCCTCGGCAGTGCTGTGGCTACTTTGGCGGGGCGGGTAGGGTACATAGGTGGAAAAATCCGGGGCGGGTAGTGTGCCTGGAATCTTGGGGGGGAGATTTTTCGGGGCGGGTAGGGTACAATACAAGTTTTTTGGGTGCCTATTTTTATGTGCTATAAAGTGCATATATCGCGCGTAGCGCGCGATTTTTTGCACTTTTAAGGGGTTTCGGTCGATATTCAGGCTGGGGCGGGTAGGGTACCATTGGGGGGGACCCCCAGACACAGCACTGCCCCTCGGGTACATCTGTTCCCGCTCCATGGTACGCCTGCCCCCCTGTTCCCTCTCCGGGTACGTCTGCTTTCCCAATTTCTGTCTAAAATAGGCAAATTTAGGCCTAAAATAGGCATTTTTAGGCATAAAATGAGTGATTGTTAGGTCGATGTTGTCAAAAATCGCCAAAATACCCTTTTTTGAAATTTTTCCAAAAGGGGGTAAAAATGGGTGAAAGTTTCGACCTCAAAAAATGAGTTTTCTCCAAATTTGGGTCCTCCCTCCGTTCTCCCCCAGGTGGGTACGTCTATTCCCTTTCCGAAAAAAGGGGTACCGCCTGTTCCCCCTCCGGTCCAGGAACTACGCTACTTTCAAGCAAGATATGTACATCGCAATGGCATGATGCAAAAATAGGAATTATTCACGCAACAGTTTTGCGAGGTTCAGAACGTTACGTTTCAGGCAGAACAATTCTTGAGTGATTTTTTTAGTTTCGTTCGATCAACAACGATGGACAAATGGAAAGATTTGGAACTGGAAAAAATGAAAGCGGGCGGCAATCGGCCAGCCAAGGACTTCTTTCTCAAACACTCCGACTTCACTGGGAATCTTCAGCAAAAGTACAATTCCAAATCAGCGGCGCTTTATCGTGACAAGGTCAAGCCAACCTTTATGTTTTTCCCCATTAGCATTAGAACCAATTTTCCAAGGTGACCGGACCGGTAGCATGAATAACAAGATTTCGGTGTTTCTGCAGCACGACTGTAACACTGGCAGAACAGTTCTTTTCGTAAAAAAACGGTTAAAAAAACGTTTTTTTTAATATTTTCCAGCACTTAACGAAGGGAAATCAAAAATTGTAACGACTTTAGGTCAGAATATGTTCATGAAGGCGGGTTGCTTCTCGAAGAGTGCGCAACTTCATGGAAACATGCATTTCACCAACTTTTTTTGTCAATCTATTTTCGTCCTTGAGCCAACTTTTTTCCCTGAAATTAAAGAACTGCTCGATTTTGCATTACAATTATTTTGGCCAAATTAAACCACTGCGCCACTGTTGTACACGTCTTGGCTGTTATGATTGTGCTTTTCATCTATGTTTTCTTCAGAATTGCACCTAATCTCACTATTTTTTGTGCAAATTTGAATTTTCAGGTGTACTTTGCACCTAAAAGTGTCATGACAAACTAAGTCTATTTCCCATATCTTCAAGTATTAGTTATTTGTTTGTTTTCAGATCTCAACGGTTGCGCAAGGTCAATCGTGGGATGAAAGTTCTTCATCTGCCCAATCCTGGACCGCGCCACTTCCTAAGGGTGGCGGACCGAATCCTGCTGGTTCGGGGAGCAATGTGGGCCTGAAAGGCAGTCAAAGCTATGCTGTGATGAAAAACATGGACGATACGGATTCTATGTGCGCATTCCAACGGGTTTTACTCTCACTCAAATAAGAGTTTTTATTTCAAAATCGGCGCATAACAATTGCTACTAAGGAGGCAATTTTGAGTCGCAAATTTTGGAAGGAATTTTTAACTGTCTTTCTTGTTTTCGACCCCGTTAGTCAAGTGTAAAATACTGTATTTTATACAACCAGGAACCAGACAGTGACACTGGGTGCTAAACAGAATGCGACACTGCGCGCAAAACGCGCAAAACTTTTTGCCTTTAGTCTGGCTGCTGCTACTTACACGTACCATACGTGCTTTCGTGAACCTGAGGTGCGTAAAAGCCACTGCAGTGTTGACGAACGAAAGCAAATTGATTCAATTTTGTCATTATTTGATGTGCGCATGAATCATGAAGCAAAACTTCGAGCAGCACGTTTTGCTCAAGAATTTGGCTGGCTATCTCTGGTTTTTCATGATGTACGCAAGGGTTCACCATCACCAATTTGCATTTCAAAAGCCGAAGACCAACCGATCCAATAAACACGAATGCCAGTGAGTGAGTCTTCCACAGTTAGTTGGCGATGGCGACCCATCACATCGCAACTCATGTGACCATGACAAGAAATCAAGCAACGCGCGAAACGCAAGATTTTTGTATTTTTGGACAGCTTAGAAATGTGGCATATTTTTTTGCCACGAAACCTGAACGCAAAGTAGCAATTGCTACAACGGCAACGGGAATTTTTTGGCAGCAAACTGCCACCAATCAAGAGCAAAAAATTATGCTCAGATGTCAGTTGGTTGTAAAAAGTAGCCCTTGTGTGGCCAGGTTCTCGAACTGGTGCCTAATTTCTGCACTATGGCCAAAATTTAGGGAACGAGATATGGAGTGCCAAAAATTTTTCAGTTCACGGCTCGACCACCGAAAGTCAGCCAAAAATAACGAGTTCAGAATTTCTAAACATGGATTTGCGAAGATGAGATCAGCATTGTCCAAACCATTGAAAATATATCTGCTGATGATCCAACATCCCGGAACTAGTGTCTAAGAGTGCCCCTTCAAAAAAATTTTGAAGTTTAAGACTAAACACTGTTATTATGTTTCAAACCTTTTCGACACTGATTGCAGACGTGACGTATCGTACCAACGCGATGACTGGTTTGGCGAACATGGTCTGGTGCGCAATGACCAGGGCTATCAGTGAGTGTTTTGAGATTTCTTTGTCTTGCATCTTGTGTGTGTTGCCCTTCAAAAGTCTACTGTGTCCACAAAGCTTATCGATGTCGTTTTTTATTCGAACTGCTAAATCGAAAGGAATAACAGTCGGAAATGAGCAATGCAACATGTTGCTGCAGAGGCACGAGCAAGTACCAAGGATTCGGCAACACACCGATCGAACCGGATCACGGCAAGAATGCTGATCTATTGGGCACGGCCATGTCGTCACTGAACGTGGTGCGTTCAAATCGACCGATTTGGACGTTGATAAGAAAAAACCGAGATGAAAGAATCCTGTTGCCTGATTCAGGGTTGGTCGTCAGTCAGTCGCAGCGCAACGGCAGCAGCCAACTACGCACGTGAGATCGGCTCCGCTGCTGGGCAGAAGGCTTATGATGTTTCATCCAATGTGAAGAGCGGTAGTGGAGGCTTGTTCTCTGGCGTCACGTCGCTCACTTCCAAAGTGGGCCAGTGGTTTTTTCGTGTTTTTTTCGAACAAACGTTTCGTGACAAGAAAGTTTACCTTTTTTATACGATGTGCAGGTGAGTGAGATGAGCTACAAAGGTCTGAACGAAATCACGAGTCGTGCCTCCGGCTATGTGACACCAACCACAGAGAAAGTCGGATGGTTGAGTGGACTGACCAGCCCGTCGAGGTCTGTTATCGTCCTTATTTTGAATAAATACTTGCTCTCTTTATGTTCCGCTCCTCACTTAGGTCTGAATCGTACCAAAAGTTTGCCAACGACGCCACACCGCCCGACACACAACGGTCGATGGACGAACCTCGAATGGGTTCCGGCGATACTCCAGCCGGGGGTGGTGGTGGTGGATATCAGGGAACGTTCGTGCGTGTTTTGTTCACTCGCAAGATTTAATTTATAAACTTACTGTATATATTTTTTACTGTTCTACTTATTTATTTATTTATTTGTAGTTTTGTACCTCCAGTGCCAGGTCAAAGCAAACGCCAGAAGGCAATGTGGCATATCCTGTCAAACAAAAAGAAAACGGAAGAGAAGGATCACAGTCTAACGATTATGATTATTATCCTGTTTTGTTTTATATTTCCTCATTCTATTCATAACTCAGCGACAACAGGAACTAGCACGTCGATCTCTTGTAGTCATTGAATCGCATCCACCTTTTCACACTGCAGTTCCAAGCACGACAATCAGCCACCGCCCGATCGTTTCGGTGTGCAAACGGAGGACTTCAGCAGTTCCTGGGGCCAGCCGGACTCACGAGACGAAGCTCGAACCTCTTCTAGCAAGTCCAAGTCTGCTGGAAAAACATCGTCTCGTGCCAAAGGTGACAAAAAAACGAAAAAGTCACCCGCATCCTTGACCAAAAAGGAAGACCTGTTGATCGATTTCGATGATTTCGACCCTGTGAAAGCGGCGTTGAAGAAAGAGGGTGGAGGGACAAAAAAGAAAGAGAAAGCATTCGATGATGACGCTTGGGACTTGTTGAATCAATAGCAGAGGAACTATGCGTCACGTTTATTGAAATGTTTTCAACACTTTGAAATTTAAAGAGGACAAAATCTATGAGGCTTGTAAAGCAGGATATTGCAGCGGTTATACTAGGATCGAAATTTCTTTTTATTGTTTGTTTTGAATGGTTGTCGATGTGTTCTGACTGCTACGTTATGTATTGAGCAATTCCCGATTCCATACCGCGCAAATCGCATTTCAGCAAAGTGAATGCCAACAAATATAAGGTGATGTGATACAATAATAATGTTGTTACTGTTTGTTGTTTATGGTATATTCCTGTTTTGTCTGTTACAATTCTTCTCTTCTTTGGGGGGCGGGGGGGGGTATGTTGTGTGCACTATTCTGCGATCTTCGGTGAAGAACTGACTAGTTCTGTTCCATGATTACTGTGAAATTGTTTTGATATAGATTTCTGGATTTCCAAATGCTAATTCTGTGACTTATCGTGGGCGGTTTGCAATTTGTTTCGAAAACTCATATTGATATTTATTTATGAAGCAGATGCT
>JASAMV010005453.1:0-16652 GCA_030248065.1 Rhynchonema sp. JSB1_4
AAGTCCAATCCAACGAATATTTTTCCATTATACGTATACGCACTGCGAATGACTGAGCCGGCAGTACCAAAACAACTGGTCAAGTTAAGGGGCTGGTTATAGTCAGTTAGGTTTTAGTGCTATTTGGTATTTTGAAGGTTTATCAGTATGATTTGGACGTTAGATGAACACAACGGTTCGGCGAATATCCAAACTAAGTACGTACGCACTTACATGTGACTGAAATGCAAACCACAGTATTGCATAATTAGATAACGAGATTTCACTCTTTGTTGACGCCAGGGTATAACCGACACAACCACCCGAGAACTCATCGCCGGGAGGCGTGTTAAGCGCGCCAAATCGAGGTTAAACTGGTGTTATACATATTTGTGTGCCGGGTTGGCACCAAACTGAGGTTTGCCTGCACACACACACACACACTATTGCGTACATTGGATGACCTTGGGGTCGAATCTGGCCCGTGTGTGTTGCATTACCGATTGGTGATTAGTGCTCGGCTACAGATAGGGTGACGCAAAAGTTGCTTTCACATTCCGGCGGATCAATTTTTGTTTGAAACATTGAAGTCGTGAAAATCTCACCTATCTGACGGTCACTTGGTGCGGTCGCACTGACGATGTCCTGGTGCACACCCCGGCTGTGAACACAGAATAAAACTGAGAAACTTCCTGCAGTTACACCATCATGAATTTGAAACATCAGCTAACGGGGTGCATAACCCCAGTGAGGAATTGAGGGTATGGCTGTTGTTGTGGGACCACGCTTTTTCGTTTTTCGTTGTCAACCATGTCTAAATCCAGGGACCCTTTAAATTAATTAAGAACGGTATCATCATGTGAGTAAAAGGAACTTCCCAGCCACACAATAGTCCACTGATAATGATAATGCAGTATGTGCGCGTGCGTGCCTGTTTTCCTATCCCGAAAATGCTACATGCACAACACGCCGCATATAATGGTGTTTGCTGTCCCTCCTATACGCTGATGTTATAGTATTTGTTGTGTGTGTGTGTGTGTGTGTGTGTGTTGAAAACGGTTTGTCGCGCAAGGTCGTTTTTCGGCCCTAGAAAGTGCAAAGCGTGCGTTTAGCGCTGCTACCCCTCGTTTTCAACCAATGCGTGCATTTCTGGATACGATAGTCCGATTCCGAAATTTACATCTTGGGCCACATCCACATGGAAAGTCGCTTTTTTGCGCTACGGTAATATGGAGTATCCGTACTGAAGATGACCTGGTGCACCCGCGCGTCGGTGAAAAATGGTCGAAACGGGCACAGCTCACTGCTGCTACACCGTAATAATCCAATGGTAAATTGTGAATTTTGCCCAGGCAAGAGTGCGCCAAGACATTGCCACTGCAAACAGGGTGCCGACGAGCTATTTTCCACAAACAGCGTTATCTCCGTTATAGAGCCCATCATGATGTTGCAACAAGCATGGCATGGCTGATGATGATGATGTACTTGCACATGGGGCACAATGTGAATCTTTCAGGAAATGAGCAACGCCCTAGGCAACTCAGCGTACACTTAACAACCTTACCTACCATATCGTATCGTGCACAAACAGCGCGATTATGGCAATTTTTGAAATCGAATCAAACACCGCTCGAAAATTTCGCCTTGAAACACACAAATGGTTCTCGCTGTGTCATAATCTGATACAGCACGCACACGCACGTGATGCGTGGAAGCATACAAGGATAAGTGCTGCATTTGTGTGTTGCATTGGAATGGTAATCGTATACCACCCTGGGATTGGCTATAACAAGGATGCAACTTTGTTGGGGATTGGAAATTATGAAAGTATGTGGCGTTACAGACTGATGAGCGGTCAGTTCACTAACGAAGCCTGTGAGCCAGTCTGATAATCACATTTATTCAAAATTAGGCATCGTAACGAGTGAGCTAATGCACTGAACTAATGGCGTGACTGCTCTTCACCACAAAACAAAGAGTTTCTTTACACTCAAGTTACGCTGGTCAAAATTGGCAACAAATTGGTCAAAATGTAAAGTTGAAAACGGCCAAGTCACGTGACCAAAGCAAGTCCCATCCGAGCACAAAGTCTACAGCTCTGGTCACAGTCATAAGGTGATATTTTCGAAACGGTGTAAAGGTCAGTTGGGTGTAAAGGTCGGTAGAAAGCTCGGTCGACAGCTCAGTGTGATAGACCTCGGTGTAAACTTGAAACATTCCACGTTAATAACAGGCATAATGTTTCACGTTTACACCGAGCTACGCCGACCGAGCTTTCAGGACCGAACTGTACGCCGACCTTTACGCCCAACTGACCTTTACACCGTTTCGAAAATTCCACCCATAATTGGTTAGGTAAAACTTTCAAGAACGCACACGGCTGTGGCAAACAACATGGCATAATTTTATGCCTCGACTGTCTCCGCGGATTCCCCAGAACATCGGACCGGGGAACTATATGGGACACGCCCATGCCCCGATTGACATTTCTGTAAGCTTGATTATACTCTTTTCTGCCGAATGAACTGTTTGTTTTTCATATTGCTCCCGCAGCTAAACAACATATCGAAAGCCAACATTAGATAAATTGTCGTGCGGTTTGGTTGCTTAACCAACTGTAAAACCAGAAACCAAATGACCGATTTTGTATCGTTTCGTCCTGTTTGCTTTTGTGTGCGTATGTAGGTATTGAAGCGGAGAACATTTTGCTCCAGAGCGGGAAACCAGAGGAACCATTTTCCATTTATTGAAAATCAGCAGAAGCGCAAAATGTCTGCCCATATGCCAACAGCTGTTATGGAGCCACATGCCTGTAATAGACGGGCCAGTAAGTCAACTGAGGTTGAATACTTAATAAAACCCATTACAATCCTTTACACACTTTTCATGGGTCTTAATCCGATTATTGGATCACGAACTAGGCAATGGTCCACTTTTCTGGCTCCCATTTTGCCCGTCGTTGCTCTGTCGCTTTATGGTTGCAAAGTCGCGCCTGTTCTGGTGACGTTTCCAAGTGGTGGACTGAAAACGATGGAAACCATCAGTTGGATAACGTCAGTAATGTGGACGATTCAGCTGCTGATTGCGCATCTGTTTTCGATCAAGTGGCACTTGGCAGGTGAGCGGTTTTGTTGTTTATCGTCGGATTAGCTCCACTTGATGGCGGTGGTAAATGGGCATGTACAATTAATTACCAAACATTCCGGATGTACCGATCCTGCTACAGAACAATGCAGAGTGTCTCAATGGTAAATGCACATAACCGAGATTCGGCCACATACCGACCCAAAACAACGATTTCAGGCGACGTGCGCAAAGTTTGCACAGCAATCGGTCAAATATCAGAAGGTGAAGCCCTGAAAAATCAAAGTATCTGGATTTATGCGGTCCAGCTGTGCTATTTGCCGGCTGTAGTATCGTTGTTTGTCGGCAGTTTTTTCTCGGCGCTCATCAACTGGGACTTGTTCGTTGCGTTCACGAGCTTGTTTGGTTGGGAAGCTATTTTTTTCTTTTTTTGACCTAGCTTTTTTAAAGCCCACACGCGTTGTACATTATTGTATGGCTGTGTCACCGACTTTTGACGCATGCCAATTTTCATAATTCATGCGGTTTCACGACTTAGACAGAGGGCACTTTGCAGATAAGAATAAGTATAACAATAATGAAGATTTGATATATAAGCAAAGAATCGAAGCTTGGACGAAAAACCGAAATTGTCAAAACGTCTTTGCCAGGAATCCGATACCTGTATCTGGCGACGCAAGTCTGGATTCTGTGCATGATCCCGTGCATGCACATCCTGTGCGCTTCACTCGTTCAAATTGTGATGTGCGAACTTGACCACTATCACAGCGAGATGCAGAAAGTGGGCAAGATTGATTGCACCCACATTCAGGTACCTACTGCATACACTGCATGACTGCAGAGGTGACATCACTTTTTTTAAGATACATAAATTGTCGGTTGGGCTCTTGCCTCACTTGCATACGAGTCACGCACGACCTTTACACGCAGCATTCCCACCATATGGCTTTCACCGGCAGCCTTTATTCTGGTCATTTTGAAAGCAGTGCAGCCCAAACATTTAAACGTCACGCTGGCTCGGTGATTGTGCAATAAACAAGGGCCCACCCCCAAACACCCCAGTTTTGCACTTAGGCCTTTTACCATGTTTTTTTTACTTCCAGCATTTCATCGCCCATCATGCGCGTATCAACAAAGTGATCGATCATTTGGACAATATGCTATCCACATATTTATGCCTCAAACTTGTAATTCTGATCCCGCTGCTAATCTTTATTCTATTCGCAACAATTGAGATCAGTGCGTTGTTTGACCCACTGGCCATGTTATTGTTTGTGGCTGGATTTGTGCTGGAACTGTTCCTTCTCACCTGGCTGCCGGCAACGTTACATCATAAGGTTGGGGATGTGTTTTGAAATTTTATGTTTTGATCGAACTGCAAAAAATTTATAACTTCAAAAATAATTATTATCACTTCAGATCGAACAAACTCCGAAGCTGATTACGGACCTTAGTTCCAATTTGGGTACCTTCGATTTGCAAGTATGGTATCCTTGTTTTTTTTCGTTTATCATCTTTTGTGGCGGGTTTACTTCATTTTAACGTTTATTTTTTAGTCGCACCTGATGATCGTAGCTCTTTACAACCAAACGGTGCAAACCAGTGTGATCGAGATGCGTGGCTTTGGTCGCTTGACGAGGGGATTCATTTTAACGGTTAGAGTTGAATATGGAACCATATATCAAGACATGCGCTAACGCACGCTCAACATTTCAGGTTGTGTCTGGCGTGGTCACCTATCTGACGTTGCTGGTGCAAATGAGCGAAAATGAACCGGCAGACTTGACGCTTTCCGTTCTGAATGTCACTGGTCACACCAGAACATTTTAGTAACAAAAATAAAGCTAACACAAAATGATTATAGTTTACAGTATATTGTTGTTCGCATTTGCAGCGTAGCAGCCGTGATTCATCGTATCCTATTTCAACAACAGAACCAGTTCAGATAATTATAGCATACCTATGTATAGGTGTTTTCTAGCGGGAAGCTGCACATGTAGGCTGGAATTTTTGAAACGATGTAAATAAGGTTGGGTGTAAAGGTCGATGTAAGCTCGGCCGAAAGCTCTACGAAAGAGCTTGGTGTAAAGTTCAAACATTCTACGTTAGCCATAGGCAATGTTTCTTGTTTGCACCGAGCCTACGCCAGCCGATCTTTGCAATATAGCCTTAAAACCAAATCTTTTTCACATCGTTTCGAAAATTCCACGCATAATCTTGCACAATGCAATCGGTTTGTTTCGGATACTTCAGAACTTCACGACATAAAAGTGACATTCTCGTTTCTGCCAGAATGCCTACCAAGAAGGCGATATAAACGACAATTTATATTAAACAACTTGGTCAGGTCAACTTTTACAGTGTTTATCAACGATATCGACATCGCGCACGCTAATCCGCTTCTTGCGATTGAACCGGTTCTATTTTTGCAGATTAGGGCAGTAGGCGCGTCTTCAGAAATGTTTATTTTGCTTTGAAAATGGCACTAGAGTTGCTGCTTTGGTCAACAGCTCTTCATAACATCCACCTGTGGATTAATGTGTTGAAAACTATCTTTTAAAGAAACTGTTCTGAAATCAAAGAATTGAGTGAAACGAATCGATTACCTTCGTAAATGAAAAGTCAAACAGCGCGCATTGCCAAGACAAAGGCGTTTTGCGGATTAGCAGATTAGCGGGCGCGGATGAGTAGACCTGCTAATCCGCTTTTCCAAGTTTAAATAGTGAATAAAAATGCGTGCGTAGAAAGCAGGAGCGCTAACGGCGCGGCCGTGCAAACGCGGGGGTGGGTCGCAGGTCAGAAAAATATATAGTCCATGTACAACAACCGCCCCGCCCCGCGTTTGCATGGCCGGGCCCTAATCCGCAACACGCAAATCCGCTAACCCACTAACACGCCAATCCGCTGCATTGTGAATTCGGCCTGGAGTGCGTGTTGTTGTTTGCAGCTGTACTGTATATCCGTGTACACAGATTATATTTCGCAACCAGAACGATGAGTTCATAACATGTTTTAGAGCCGGATACACCGAGCACTTTTCCATGATTAACAGAGTGTTGTGCTGCGTACTGTATTGTATGTTTAACAATCTCACTGTGAGTGTGACATGAAGGCTATGCTACGGGTTTTCTATTTTTTATTTGTGTTCGAATAATGCTCCATGCTGACATTGAAGGTTTCGAAAAGAGCGACGATAAAAGTTTTCGTGCGGCTTTGTATACGCGGTATTTTATCATTTTGTATGCCCTAATCACTTCGCTGCAACAAGTGCTGAATTGTTCGCTGACCTTCCAGTAAAAGTTTCCGATCACCAACTGTGCGATACACCACAATGGTCGAAATGCGTTCTCTGGCAATTCTTTCGACACTGTTCTTGACCGCGATTCCCGTTGTTTGGTGCAAGTGCAGTGAAAATGCAACTAACTCACGTTGGTCACATTGGCCCGTGGTAAAACATGGACACACAATCAGTGCCTACATTAAACTGTAAAATTCACCCAATCAGTGCCTATATTAAAGTGTAAAATTTCACCCAATCAGTGCCCATGTTAAAAGTGTAAAATTTTTACAACGGACCATTATTTTTCACATTCATTGCTTTTCTTCAGTTGCATGCTTTGAAGACCTTGTATACCTGTGACATCTTGTAGGTACCTGGGTTCTAACTGCTCCAAACACTGAAAAGTTGGCCCCCAGCTATTTGCTCCGAACGGTAAAGAACATGCCGATTAACAACGTTGATGACTGCATATTCGCATGTGGATTGGAACCACTTTGTTTAGGAGTTCAATATACTGAGGTTTCCGTTTTCGTGACATTTTAGTTCATCGTGTTTTTCATCAGCTGCATTTGCTGATTTATATCTGAAAGAATGTATGGTTCCAGGAACCAGGTTTTACTTGCCACATGATGAAAAAGGCTCCAAGCACCACATTCAAGATCATGCAATGGAGGGATGAGACACTCTACGATTTGTACGAGAAGATTTGTGACCACAGTGAGGAATAAATTTATGGAATTGTTCAACTTAACGGGAAGCTTAGCACCACTTGGAGTGAACGGGAAGTTTGGCGTCACTTGAAGTGACCTGGCAATTTTAGTAATGGCCAGGTAGCCGCCGGACTACTAGTCAGCGCCCAAATAACTGCACAGTCCAATTTTCAGCCACGCGACGTGTTTGCAACATGACGTATGTGCCATTTCACACGATAGCAGCCGGCACGGAGCTGGCAAACGTGATACCTGTGAGCGATACGAGAGGATGTGAAAGATGGTATACAGTTGAATGCTGATTAAAGTGCTTGTTAGACCGTGCTTTCGACTCACGCCCAGGTGTCGCGTCGGATACCATTCCAAAAGTAATCCAGGCGAGTGCAAAGCATACGTGTTGTATTCGATGTCGCGGGGCGCAAATGTCAAGGGCTGTCGCCTTTATGCCAGTGATACTGACGCAGTCGTTTTCCCTCGAGGAAGTGACGACGAGGACAAACTATTCACGCGTGTTTGCTACGATATCAATCGTGCGTGGCTTCTAAATTTTTACATACAGGGTGACCCAAATAGGAACGCAACACTTTTGAGGGTTTCTCGTTCTTGGCGTTGACTGAGTCGTTTGATACGAACAACATACATACATCAATCGAACGCAAAAACGTTCCATAGTAGTCCTTCGTGTTAGGATATCACGGGTTGAAACACGATCAACCTGGAGTTATGCCTCGGACAACGAACATTTGCGATTTTCGACCCATCAAGCACAGTGACAACCATGTTCATGGGAACCGTCGGCTGGAATCTTGTGGTACATTGCGTCACGAGCTGCACACTCTTACTGCCCATTAAGATAACAATTTCCGTACACCCATGCAAGCAATAGCACTCGGTAAGTCGCAGAAACGCCATACAGATCAACTTTTCTCTCATAACGTGCCTGAAACAGAACAAAATATACCATACCTGCCGCTGGTATTCTTCGTGGTTACTGTGATGTGACCTGATGATAACGGAGGGACTTTTTGAGAATGAGGGGCAACAAAGAGTCACACACATCAATGTGAAGGTGATATTGCACCAGCGAGCGCTACGCAATGCTGTGTCCAACGGAGGTGGTCCATTAACGGAAGCTGAGACGAGGTCTACACACAATTTACAAAGTTTCATGCAAAAAATCGATTCTACTGTTGATCTCCTGGATCAGCTCGGGCATATAGCGTGCAGTCAACATGTTGCACATGATTTGGGGAAGTCGACTGGTATCCTGTTTTTCTTGGTCCAAAGAAATGTACGACCCCGTGTTATAACTGAACTTCTAGTTGAGGTCGAGATGACAGTTTCGGCTCAATCACGCAGCTGGCAAACACGTGTCAAAGTTTGTCTGTGGAATCTAACAACAACAATATATGTTTCACGTGCTCGCTGTGAGCTTGTGCGTTTGCACTGCCAGCATGTCAGTGAAACATTCCCTTATGTTTGCTGCTAAGTGTCGTCTTTGGATTAACAAGGACTCATTCTTAATCTCTTTCATTGGTTTTCTGAAATCTCGACCACAAACAGGAGTTGAGTTATAACGTGGGATCGTTTGTTTCCATTGCCTTGCATAAAGAGTAAATACTATGCCCTCTGCACCTTCGGAACACGAGATGCTCACTGAAGTTTCACGAGAACACAGCTAGCTGTCACTGTGCTGATGGGTCGAAAACCGCAAAGTTTTCGTTGTTCGAGGCATAACTCCAGCTTGATGATGTTTCAACAACAATGATATTCAAGCACAAAAAACTGTGGAAGCCGTGCCGTTCATATCATGCGACCCTGCCAACACGCTGAGAACGACCCTCAAAAGTGCGTTGCGTTCCTTTGTGGGCCACCCTCTACGTGTCTTGCTTTGATATCTGCAATTTTGTTGACGGCATGATTAACCGTGAAAACTTTGTGGCATTTGTCAGTCTTGCTTTAAGCTGTCGGGCGGTTTCAAACGCCCGAATGCATACGTGTGCTGCAAAGAATCCGGTGAATTGCAAAAATTTCAAAAGAATGACAACAGTGAAAAACATCTGACATGAAAGTTGTTAATTTGTTGATATTATGTTCTGACTTTAGTGCCGGGAACGCACGAAGCTGTCACCATTGCGCCAAGGACGGCCAGGCCATGTGAGTACAGCGAATGGACGAATTTCACCTCCTGCTCGGCCATCAGTTGCGGTAGTTTGCAAATACAAACACGGTCGCGCGTTGACGCAGAGCCCGGTGGAGAGGCGTGCCGCGATTCCGATACACACGAGTGGCGAACTGTTGTAAGATTCGGTGCAGTTTTTTTAATTATGGTCGCAAATATATTAAAAACCAAACTGCACTGTTGCTCAGTTCTGCAGTCATTTTGGCCGGTTATCCCACGCAGGGCTTGCTTTCATGTGGTCGACGCACAGCAACGCTCTCAGCCCAGAATTCGTTTGACTGCCACCCATCACAGACAGTCACCGGCAGTCGGCAGTCAGTCGGCAGTCATAAGCAGGCAATCACCAGAAGCAGTCACTGACTGCCGATGACTCTGCCTGCCCTTGACTTCCTCAAATTTTTGACTGCTACTGCCCAGGAGTCAGAAGTATAAATCGACCTTTAAGCTGGAGTTATACTTGTCCATTTTGGGCTTGTAGACAATGAGGACAAATTTTTGATATCATTATATTTTGTGATAGAGTTGGAGTACTGATTTCGACCAGCGTAAGAGTTGTTCATTTGGTGCAGGGGAACGCTGGTCGAAATCAGTACTCCAACTCTATCACAAAATATAATGATATCAAAAATTTGTCCTCATTGTCTACAAGCCCAAAATGGACAAGTATAACTCCACCTTAATGCTCAGTAAGCACCTGTATAATTACATCGCGCTCATTTTGGGCTTGGTTTGGTTCGTTTGCGTTGACAACGAACATCGACGATTTGCGTCAGTCACAAAGCAACTATGGCCATAAAACGTACGTAATCGTTCTGACGCACAGGCACGGCGCATTATTTAGAACTGGTGCGTGCATTGGTGTCTTGATGTTCATCAGAGCTTCACAGGCTTGCAACATCAACGCTTGCCACCCCGTCGATTGCCACTACACTGACTGGACGGACACAAGCACATGCAGTGTGACGTGTGGCAGAGGCACGAAACAACAGCGTCGTCGAAGGGTGAACGAAGATAATGGAGGCGCTTGGTGCCTGGCTGAACCAACCGCTCGAACCCTGGCATGTTTTGCTAGAATTTGGCTGATCCTTTGAATTGTTGCACACCGACGTATATTTTTTAAATTTCGATAACTGCAATTTATAATAATCAAATTTTCACACAGACCTGCAACCACTGGACGTGTCCGCGGTCATGCAGTTGGAGCGAATGGCGTGCCGCAGGTCCTTGTACGAAAACATGCGGCGAAGGAATAATGACTGAAACGAGAACGAAAAGGCCAACGCATGGAGCCGAACATCTGTGCTTCGGTCCCGACAAACGAACTTCGGTATAATTGGGGTTTTTATCCATGTTCAACCCACTCCCACCCCACGGAATAGAATGGCACCGAAGGCTCGTTTGACGTGAAAGTTTTTGTCCAAATCAACCCATTAATAGTCGACATTTCCGCGTAACTGGATAACATCGACGTTTTTCGTATCTTTGTTCTGAAAACTCATTAGGAGGTGCGGCAGGATCAGTTGTGACGTGTTCTGACTTGTGTTGACAAAAAATCCGATCCACGGTTTCCTAATAATCCCAAGTACTTGATTGACTTAGCGAATCAAAAACGAAACGGCAACTTAAAATTAAAAAAGATCCTTTTGAAAAAACATTCGATGGATATGCATTCCACAAGACTGTTGTTCAAATGATTTTTTTGCACAGATCTGCATGACCCACGTGTCATGTCCGCCTTCATGCAATTGGAGTGAGTGGCGTGACACTGGTCGTTGTACGAAAACATGCGGCGGAGGAACGAAGTTCCAGATCAGACCCAAACACGCAAAACACAGGGGCGAACACCTGTGCACGGGGGCCGCCAAACGAAAAGTGGTACTTGGTGTTACTTACATGTTCAACCCAGGACCAGGGTTGGGCAAAAAATTTTTTCCAAAAAATCGTTTTTTTAAATATGGCCAGATGACCAAAATATGCCTCCAAAAAAAATTGGAAAACGCTCATGTTGGGAAGAAAACGTGGTTAAATGAAGTAATTCTATGTGTTCTGAGGCAAAATAAACGGGTTTCAACCCTTTTCTAACGAGTTGTTCAGATCCCATATCAGACCCGCATCATGGGACCAACTTTGGCCGGGGTCATCATTGAAAGTCAAACTCCGTATATCGACGTATCTCGACAAAGTAAATATTGGTCGAAAATTTTTTGAAAAAAATGGGACAAAAAATTGATTTTCCTTGATGATCAGGGTACTTTCCCTGAAAAATCAGGGAAAATCAAGGAAATTCAGGATTTAAAAAAAACGAAAAACGACCCAGGCGTTTTTTTTTAAAAAAACGTCGTTTTTTTAAGAAAAAACGCCGTCGTTTTTTTTGCCCAACCCTGTCCAGGAGCAGAAACAGAAAAATATAATTTTCCACGAAAACACTGATTTCACGTTTCAGCTTTGCAACACCCAGCGTTGTGAAAAACCCGAAAATTTGCCCCACATCGAAGTTGTGCATCCTCGCGCCAAGCTCCGGTCAACATCCTATCCCGGTGGTTGTTCCCTCTTGCCGTTTTAACGTGTACCCATGTGTGTAGTATGTGCCTCCTTCTTCATTGCGCTAAATAATTTTCTGGCCCAGAACTAGCATTTAGAGACCAATTTACTCAAGGAATTTACTCACCCGCGTAACGATTTGCTCAAGGACTTTGGTGTCGTCAAATACTTTGTTGTTGTTATGTTTTGATTTTTATGCCGCAGTTGTTTGGAATATACCGTGTTGCCGTTAGACAGAAGCAACTGCTTCTTGAACAATATGCCATTCTGTTTTTTAATTCGGAATCGGTACCAGTGCCTATAATAATGTTCAAGCCAGTGTAGTTTCACAACACACCGGTTGTTCACAGTTCACCAGTCATGATTGTTTGTGTGAGACCGAGTGAAAAGGACCCAACTACCATTTGGAGCAACATACCTGATGAAACATCAGTCTTGTTATATTTTTTACATACAGGCACACTGAACACAATTCCAATTCCTATCTATAGAGTTCCATTTAGTTCCAACACATAACAGTCCGTGACGAATTATCTGGCCGCTTTGCTACGCCGGCACGCGCGCCAGGCGTTGTGCACATACATGTATGTATGTATAAGTATAGGGTGATCTGCAAAAGTACGGTAGCTTGGCAACATGAAAAGTTAGCGCGCGCCGCCAGGATACAAGATTCCCCTTAAACTTGCAGCTGGTACTGTGTAACCTCGGCTCGCCTTCGTTCTCAATCGTTAGCTTTTAACTGTATCGATAACTCATCAATCTCGTATCCTTAACCGGTAAGCGGATGATAATGAACACGTTTTTCATCCGGTCTGTTCGCTCGGTGGGCTGGCAGCCAAAATCAATTTCTCACCGTTTTGTTTCTGTCCAGGCACCGCGCATCATCAACCAACACCAACGGCAAAGGGTCACACTAGAATTTTTCGTCGCCGCGGTTGTTATTGTTCATTTCACTAAAACCACACGCCAGAAAACAAATACAATATTTTACAATGTCAGTGTTCCTGGTTCCAGCCCTTGTTGCTTCGGTGCACCACTCGGTTTCTGTCTGAGCCCGGACTAAATATTTTGGGTGGGGGACCCAAACCAGGACCCTTCTTGTGTTCACTGCTCGTGCGTATGCATCAAGCAGACGATGAACAATATTTTCATTTTTGGGGTTGGTCTGTCTTTTGGTGGTCCGAAAATTTGAACGGATCACTATGTCAATCAACACGAGACTACGCGGTGCAGCTGGCCGATTTTTGCTAAATTCTTTGGGTTCTCTCTGTGTGTTGTGCAACATTCAATATCTTGCTCCAGGCTTTGTTTGGTAGCGTGCTGAAAAAATATACATTAGGTGCCCAATCTGCCTGCGGTAGCGCATTGTTTTGTGATGTTTTAGCCGGGCGCACACTGGTATGATAATATGATAAAACCCCCATGCAGCTGTAGCAAACAATCCGCGATTTTGGGATGAAACAGCATAGTGAGAAAAACAGCCACAAAAAAGCTGAGAGTCCCCTGTTCTTGAGAACACTATGGTGGAAACTTTTTGATTATTACAAAAATATGCCAGGGTCACGTCACAGCACCGTGTTTATCAATATTAATGGTGAAGAAAATCGTCGCTGCCTGCGTATGCATACGCCTCTGTTTCTTGTTCCACCTGGTTTTGCTTTCACATTTTTGCTTTTTCTTGTTGAAGTCGAGTTTGATCATCAAGTTTGATTTTCTGGCGCGATACTGAAAAATTCACACGTTCAAAACTCGCATGTTTGGACCAAACATGGTCGTGAAAAACAACTGAACGTAAGTGACTTTACGCATTGCAAGTATGCAGCAACGAACAGCAGAGTTTGAAGAAGCGTTTTATCAAATGTATACCTACTGTATGCTGCAAACAATTTTGCTGCAATTTTATTTCGTATTCACTTCAGTCGAACACCCAAGTATTGCGGAAGCACAGCCAAGCAGAATTGCAGGCTTTTTCGTCAGCCGGAACGGTCTGCATAAGTAATAGCGTTGGGTTAAAATTGTAACAAGAAACCATTTATCATTTCACGCGAAGAAAAATGGCAAAAATTATGTGCGCCGCAGTGTGCGCGCGTTAAGACCGTGCGAATTCCGGCGTAATTCTAGTTCATTATTATTGTTGAAAGCTGTAAGTTCGACAACGTGATATATATTTCATAATTTTTACTAATAGAAACACGTGCATTAGTGTAAATCCGGCGTTAATTACAATTGCAAAAAACGGTGTCAGGATAAACAAAACAATGAATCCATATCCAGACATGGGACGGGGGCACAAAATCAATAAATAACCATTTCTGTCCCATAAATCTCTCAAAGTGGCTATATCGCACACTGAACTATAATAAACTGCCAGACCGCTGCCTTGCGCAGCAGTCATCCAATAATCAAATTCTAGGGGTATGACCCCGGCCTGAGCCGTTGGACCCTGAAACAAACAAACAGGACCCGAAAACGGAGCCCAAACCCTGGGTACCGTGTGTGAATGATTGATCATCGAGGCTGCCTACCACTGACAGTTCGTATTATTTGTGTGCGTTCACTGCGTCCTGTGATCGATGCACTCCGACAACGTACATCGATGCTTTACGCTGGCCTTGAATTATCAGGGTGGTACTGATTGGCAATTCAGAATTCTCCATCAATGTTCTTTGCATGATTTTCAAAGGAAGATAATAGGAAAATATTTTAAGGTGAAAATACCGCTTGACCAATAGAAATCCTGGGATACAGATTCAGGCAATTTTCAGGCCCGTTTCAGGCCAGTAAGCCTGTGCCTGCCATTATCATGCCTGAAAATCTAAACTGCTGACTGCACGCGCTCGCTCAGTGACAGGAGCATATTGCAGCAGCAGCTTTGTAACCGACACCACCAAGCTCTCTGATGTATATATGCGCCTGAATGTTAGGCTTTTATTCAAGTGCACCCTGAATCCGAGTAGGAACCGGAACAATAGATCAGGCAAACTTGGTGCCGAACCTGTTTTGGACAGCGCTGCTACTGCACACCAAGCAGGCAAGCAGCGCAGGCACAAATGTGTTTTTGCAAATGTGCAACCAAAAGACCCACCACGACACCACACTGGGTATGAATTGTTTGGGAAAATTTATAGTTTCTCATTTTTATGGGCGCGCGCATTCACACACACGCACAAGGGGCGGCGCGCGCTCACGATTTATGTGGTGTTAATTGACGCATAGTTTATCACGCACCACGATATGCTCTTGTGTTGTGTAGCGCCATTTATTTTTATTAATAGTTGTTGTTCCATATTTTATGGGCAGTGGAGAAAGATTTATTGGAAATATTGTAACTGTCAATGTCTGATGTTCGATATACTAATAATTGTGGGGTACATTATTATGGCTAGATTTATGTCCTGTTTGTTTTATGACCGCGAATTTGCACTTGAGCACTATAGTAATTTTTATGTAATTGGTTTCATGTTGAATGTCATAGACCTTCCTAATACAGCTATAATTACAATAAAGGTTCATTGTTGTTTGCAATTAAGCAGCCATTTTTATCATGAAGTGTTCATCACATGAATTGGCAGTCTGTCTTTGGTTTCCCTCCCGCTCCGAATGGGCGGTGAACCAGGCAATCGTCAGTGCGAAACCACAAGAGGGCCACATCAGTACAAAAGCACCAATGGGCTAGTTTTGCGCTCCACTATAAGACTAGTCACACACAAACCGAGGCATGCTCCTTCACCACTGGATTTGATTCTCACATCACATCATATCCCCTTCCGTGTGTTCTGTACTCGCTCTTCTCCCGATAGTTCCCCTTTTCCCTACCATGCCTTAGCTATTCTCATAAGCATGTTTTCTGCCGTAGCACAAGCGCGAAGCTAAAAGTTGCAATGTATACGACGATATGAGTGACGTTGTATGGCACTAGAATGTGGCACGATTCACAATATTTCCTAATCTCGGTATAATCGCGCACCAGTGTAGCGCGCGCAAGTCACGATTTCGCCATAGCTTTCCCTGTATTGTCAAGGGAATACCCAGTCTGCGCCACAAAGCATATATGGAGTGCAAACTGGCGCGAAACCATTGTATACACCACGCTGTGAAAACACATTGAATGCCTTGAAGTTTATGCTCTGCTAACTGTGCTGGAATGGTTTTGGGGAACTCATAGCCACATGGAGTATACATATATGGCGCACCAGGTCACCCTCGGTATATGAATGCGTCATGATAGCTGACATCAGACCACTGTGGAAACCAGAAGTATACTTGTCCATGCCTTTTCAACTTCGGGGGGGACATTTCGATTTTGTTCTATTTTGCAAACATAACACCACAGACTGGTGAGTCCTGCCCAAAATCAAGCTCCGTAATAAACTGCGAACTATAGCCGTGAAGTGGCCCAAAATAACTGGTTAACTGACTCTTGAGAGCGAACTTTGCCGGTGCACTGATTTTGGCACCTTTGGGAGTTTTGCGCGAAAAAGACGCAAAAGTGGACCATACCAGATTTGCACACTTCATAAACCACTGGGTGGCTCATAACGAACTATGTATATATGGTGGAGTTCATGATTCATTTTGCAACGTTCTCGAAATTGGTCGAGACTGCGTTTGCGCTCTTTGATCGAGTGGCTCTCTCGGAAATTCATTCTTCTTCGTTTCCAGCTCAATATCGTTTTCGTTTACCACCCATACGTTTGCTTCGCACATATATTTCTTTTGAAATAGCATATTTCTCTCAAACTTTGAATAAAACATCGATCATATACGGTGTTGTCGTGCACATACTATGCATATTGATATACCTTTGATACCGAATCAGCATGTCATTTGCAATCGTCTGCTTCACTCTTTGGTTAAGTGCTGGAACATGCAATTC
>JASAMV010005455.1:0-11322 GCA_030248065.1 Rhynchonema sp. JSB1_4
AAGCTTTTCAAACGCGTTGCCTGATCCGTAAAGCTCATTATGCGTGTGTTAGCTGCAGCGGTCACGTGACTGCCAGCCGGTCAACACACAAGTCGGGCGTAGTGATTTGCGAAATACTACGAAACTCAGCTGGCTGCGCGAGCTGCGTGCGCTTTGCGGATCAGGCAGCGCGTTTGAAAAGTTTCTCCCAAAAATTGTGTTGTCAGAGTATACATTCAAATACTAATAGTCTCACACTTGTTTAGGAATTGGTGTCATTCGTACGCAAGCGCGACCCACGTGTAATTGCGTATCGAGCCGAATTGGAAGCACAGAAACATGAACGCATGCTGCGAGTGGAGGAACATCGCAAGGCCCAGATTAGGCAGAGGCTCAGGTTTGTGTTTTGGTGCTTAATTCTGGACTACACGACCAAATCAGGCTTTTGTTGCCATATACTGACATGTGGCTGTGGCCGGATATTATAATGTCAGATCCGTCGGAAGAAACATATGAGGCGGTTTTTTCAAGTCGTGATACTTGGCATCTTGGCCAAATTTCATGTTTATCCTCGTGCATAATGTTTCAGCGCCCTATCAGCAGCACGTGCCCAACAGCCGGGCTCAGACAATGAGCAGCACGAAGAGGAACTGCAGACGATCGAAGCCGAACTGGTCGCGCAATTCGGTGACGTGCTCGGTCATGAACTTGATAAGTCAGGGAGTGGTTCGGGCTCTGACAAGGATCTGCAGGACAGTGTGTCTGATGATCAGGGTGACTCGTTGTATTGTGTGGTGTGCGAGAAAGCCTTCAAGACAACCGGACAGCGGGAGAACCACGAACGATCGAAGAGACACCGCGATGCAGTTGCCCAATTGAGACAACACCTGACCGAGGAGGAATGGGCATTGCTGGGCGCTGCTGATAATCACGAAGTTAGTGTTGGAGTTTGATGTGTTGGTTTGGGCAGGGCAGGCCGGGGCGTGCTCATTTCCATAACGTTGACTCGCGCGTTGTCCGGCACGAATAATATTCGAAATTTACGACACATTTCAGTTATCAGCCGTCGATTCGCGTCAAACAAGTGCGTCAACGAAGAAGAAGAAACGTCGAAAAAAGAAACAACTGGCAAATTTAGACCGTAATTCGGACACGGAAAATGCGATCCCGTCTGATTGTGAGCGAGCGGAATCTAGTCATATCATTGGTGAAGAAAATAATGTTACACAAGGAGGTGAAACATCGGCTCGAACTTGCCTTGAGGAGGATGCAGATGCAGCCAATCAGTCTTCTGATAGCGATGATGGTCAACCAATCAGCAGACAGCAACCGTCGTCTGTGGGCGGAGTTACGGCCAGTTGTCGCACTTGTAAACGCGAGTTTCCCTCAAGGACGAGACTTTTTGAGCATTTGAAACAATCTGGTCACGCGACTGTGATTGTAGACGAACACGAGGATGCACCAAATGAGAGAATGACGAAAAGGCAGCGCAGAAAGGGAAAAAAGTGAAATGTGGTATTGTGATTTGATTTGCTGCTCATCATTGATGCATGAGCTTGATTTGTTAGATTATTGTTATTATTGAATACCTACCAAACGTGTGCGGGTCAGGCCAGGTGCCAAAGCATGTATGAACCATACCTGCATCACAAATTGTTGTGAAATGAAAGGTTAATTTCCTGATTGCTATTTTACTTGCTAATTTGTGGGTTTCAAACTGCCCAACCAATGAACACTTGGCTATTCATGTTACTGCTGTCCCCGTAACTTTTGCAACGGTTGAAAGCATTAATTTATCGACTTTTAAATCATATTCAGATCCGTAATAATGGCGGGCCTGACTGTGAAGGAGCTCTATTCATTAAATAGGTTTGTTTAGGATTACTGCTTTTCTTCCAATATCTCTTGGCCTTTATTATTGTTTTATTTTTGGTTTCTTTGTGACAACTTTTCGTCGCTTTGTGTGTACTTCACATTCTGTGCCTTTCAGGTTTTGGAAGGGGTTAGTGGTACACTGACAAATTGTCTGCGGTTCGCGCCTATTGCTGGCCGAATTCGACCGGTAACTTGGTTCGGTGCATTATGATTGTGTCTTGCAGCCTGCTATCGACGGCCGACCAAAGCACGTTCGAAAATATTCACGCCGTGTTCGCACGCGAGTTTGCCAAGGACGATCATCTGAGGATTGGTTTGTTGTTTTTGATCCGTTGTTATTGATCAATGCCAGCTGCCCGCTTCACAGTCGCACACTGACGATGACTTCGTGCTAAGTTTTTCGAGAAGAAAAGCAAACCGTTTTTCTTCAGAGGCCTGCATCTTCGTACAGTAGGTAGGTCGCCCGGCGGCTGGTGCAGTAAGTTACGATTTTTAGCTCAAAATGGTATAAAGTCGGTATTTTGCACTCCAAATTCGGCGAAAAATCACGCGCTACGCGCGAAATTAGCGTTTTGGAGTACATTTACATCAATATTCAGACCTAAAAATTTTGTTCCATCCCCTGGCTCGGCCGGTGCAGTAGGTAGGTTGCCGCCCCACATTTTTGGTGGTGCAATAGGTTGCCGCCGCGCCTGGGTAGCTACACCCCTGCCATCCACCACCACCCAACTAACGATCCAATATGTTTCCGGGCACTGAAAAATATCTTGGAAGTCAGATGATCAAGTGCTGGAATTGTGTGAACACACGTATTTTAGGCGCGCCTTACGACCAACATGATTGTTCTCACTGACCACTCGTGATGGAAGCCCCCCGTACGCCCCCAATTCCGGGCAGTATCGCTCTCACATTTATGTCCTGTCCCAGGTCTGTCCCTGATGTCGCTTCTATACGAGAGTGATCTACTGGTGAGCACCACTCAACGTTTGGTCGTTTACTACTTGCTCAACGAAATCTGCAGGCCCGAATCCGGCCATTACAATGCGTTCACGCCGGTGTTTCTCAAATTATTGGTTGGTTCACCTGGATGTCCCGGATTTTTTGCCGGCTTTTCATTCCGCCTCGTTATAAACTGGTGTCACAGTCAACTAACTGGGGCCAAAACGCGTTTTTTATTACTTTTCCGGCACGTCGGAAATTCCGATCACATCACATTCCAATTGGGTAGACCGTAGGTTGTACAACTAGCAAACTTTCCCTTCATAAATCAGGAACCAGCGCGCGAGGGCAGCAAATCCGAATTTCTAGCCGATTTGCCCCGCATATCTGCCCAAGAACGTTTCTTCATTGGCAGTTTGCTGACGCAACGCGCGACCAACAAACTCGTAAAACGCACACCCACGGAGATCGAGGCGCTTGAAGTTGATCAGTTACCGGCATGTTGTTGTGTTTGTGTCATTTTTGGGACAATTTTTGACCAAGTGCAGGTTCAAAGTTTCGAGTGGTTTGGATTGAGTTTCAATATGATATTAAGTCGTTGCTCACAGTTTTTATTCGCATTAGAGAGAGTAGGGTTGCGGTTATTTCAAGTTTTTGCCATTAAGTTGCTGCCTAATAATCGGCTTTTTTGAAGGTGTCCGAAATCAGAAGTATGAGTAAATGATAAAAATGCCATTATTTCGGTTCGAACTGTGCCATGTTTTGCTTTTCCAAGTAGAATTGCAGACTTGCACCTACATTCAGGGTTGGGCAAAAAACGTTTTTTTTCAAAAAATCGTTTTTTTTTAAAAAACGTTTTTTTTAAAAAAACGTTTTTTTTAAAACGCCCAGATGACCAAAATATGCCCCCGAAAAAATTGGAAAACGCTCATGTTGGGAAGAAAACGTGGTTAAATGAAGTAATTCTATGTGTTCTGAAGCAAAATAAACGGGTTTCAACCCTTTTCTAGCGAGTTGTCAAGATCCCATATCAGACCCGCATCATGGGACCAACTTTGGCCGGGGTCATCATTGAAAGTCAAACGCCGTATATCGACGTATCTCGACAAAGTAAAAATTGGTCGAAAATTTTTTGAAAAAAATGGGACAAAAAATTGATTTTCGAAAAAATTTTTGAAAAAGATGGGGCAAAAAAATTGATTTTCCTTGATAATCACAATCAGGGTACTTTCCCTGAAAAATCAGGGAAAATCAAGGAAATTCAGGATTTAAAAAAAAACGAAAAACGACCCAGGCGTTTTTTTTAAAAAAAACGTCGTTTTTTTTAAGAAAAAACGCCGTCGTTTTTTTTGCCCAACCCTGCCTACATTAGGGCTCGGGTGCAACTTGCACGTAGAATTTGGTCATTTTCCCTGCAAATCAGTCAATTTTCACCTAAAATTTGAACATCTAGGTGCAAATGCCCTCAGTGAATTTTGAAAAAAAAACTGGACCGCTCGGATCATTTTTCGGAGGAAAATTAACCACTTTCCCGACACGTCTCTGGCACATTATAACCAACCGAACTAACATCCGTCGTTCAGGCGATCGATATTTCCTCGATTCGTTCATCCTATCTCGAGCAACTGGGCCGTTTTCCGCACACGGCCAGATGCGCGTTTCCGTCAACCATCTCGATTCCGAGCACTGAGGCCGCCAAGGATCCGTTAGTTGCCCATCGATTGATACAGACCGCCCTCTTTATAATGGCCGCTTAGCTGTGTTACTGTGGAATTCCGTCGTTGTGAGTGGTAGCTAAAGTGAGGTGTAATTGGTCGGTAATCAATCTGCCCTCTTGTTTTTTTCTGCTCACCTTGTGAAACTCACGATGAAAGCGAATAGTTTTCGAAACGAACTTTTTATTCCCGGCTTGGTGGCACTTTCAAATGTGGTATTTTTTGTTCTTCTCCCTTTCTGTCTCAGGCAATACTCGGAGCAGCAGGCGATTCTGAAGACAAGCGAAGAGTTTCTGGGTGGCGCCGATGCCCCGGCTTACAACCCGGTGCGACCGAACTTTGCGCGACTCATGCCGCCCCTGCACACGTCGGATGGCGATGTGCGTTGGGGTTGCGGCTTGGATTTTTTCGTATTTTCGGACTATTGCCAGGCTTGTCGTTTTTATAGGTATTGAGCACAAGAGACATAACAACGTCGGTGCACCACATAAAACTTAATCCACACCCAATGCCGCGTGAAAAGAAACTGATTTTTTCACGCCTTCCGGGGTTGTGGAAAAACGGAAAAAATCCGGCCAACTCGGGGGGAGGGGGACCCAAGGGTTTTTCCAAAAATTCGACAATTATTTCCAGAATAAGGGACACGCTTTTTTCAAACCCCGAATCTATCACTGTAAAAGTTGTCGGAATTGTTTGTTTTGGGTAGAGCAGGACAGAAGATTATAAAACCTGCGTGGTGTGACTAACACAAAACACGTGTGCCTAAAAGGCATGTTTAGGTTTGGTCGCAATAAAACATCCGAGATTGTGTCCATTTGAAACATGAGGCTCAGCAACATTGTTTTCCGTGCAAACAAAGTGATTCAGAACAACCAGAAATGTTCTCGACTGAGCGTGTAAGAATCTGGAACTTCCATATACCCCACTAGAGTACCCAACGTGTAAAGGCAAACTACGCCAACACGAGCCCGATTTCGGAGGTGGTGAACTTGCAAAACGCAAAGAAAGAGAAAATCATCATGCTCCATGTTGTATGCCACAACGTGTAACGTTTCCCAAATCAGCAGCCACGTCATGAATGTTTCACCATTTTGCCAGCTCCGAAATCGGGCTCGTGTTGGTGTAGTTTGCCTTTATGTGGAACTTCCGTACACCTTACTAGACCACCCAATACATGCATTGACAAACAGAGAAGTTCTATACACCGGTCCTAATCACTTTCAGTACGCCTGGCTCGACCCTATCAATTTCTGTCGCTTGATGCCGCGTTGGTGCAATGAAACATTAGCTGGCGGTGATTACAGCGATGCTGGGCAACAAAGCGATCAGGTATATGACGACAATACGTAGCGAATGTCGAGCGTATGACCGTTGTGCACTGGCTTGTTGACGTTTGGCACCTGGCTGTGTCATTTTGAAACTGTCGGGTTGACGGTACTTGCAAAGTTTTTTTGCGCTACACATTTGTTTTCAACAAAATGCACCAGCAAGGCTTAACCGATCGGATCACGAGGCCGAAACCGAGCTTGGTTGGTAATCGGATCTGTCTTGACCACACGACTTTCCATGTAAGGTTTACTGGTGCCATTTATTTCGAGACAGGTTTTTCCCTGGTACACACAGCTAGAAAAGTCCTTCAACGCGAGTTTTATAATCTCAAACTGTTCAATACGAAAAGTCCCATGAGGAAGCCGGTGGACCGGATCGACAACCAGGATCATCATACCTGGGCTATGATGATCGATCACCTATACAATACCAATGCCTGCAGTCGTCATCGTCCGACGCACAATCGCGTGACGTCACTGCCACGTCACTGACGAGTGCGGCTGATCGTGACCCGGTCGAGTTGATGCGTCGGGCGCTCGTCGGTCAATTGCAGTTGGCCGAGTCGCAGTGGCTGATTGAACAGTTGAAGGCTGACGGCGACATTGTACAACGCGTGAATATGACGCCCGAAAAGGTGAGGGCCAGCCTGCGTGAGCGGTTTGTGTATCATGTTGTGGGAATTGTGTTAGCTCAGGGTTCTTCTTTTTTTTCAATTTGAGCACCCGTTATTGGGTTTTAAAACTCTGGGAATCTAGCCTGGGTGGCAAAAAATCTAGTCAGCGCTACTAAACCTCAAAATCACTAATGTCGTTGGGAAATCAAAAAGTCAGGATACCGGATACCCAAACTCCAAAATTTTCGAACACCGGATACCCAAAATGAAAAATCTCGGATACCAGGGGGTTCCCCCCAAAATAAAAATCTCGGATACCCAGGGGGGTTGTTCAAAAAAGGTCAGTCTCTTTACAGAAAAATTGTACAAAATTGGTGTTGGAAGCGCAAAAACTGGTCATTTTGGTGGTTTTGCTTGCGACAGCAAGCGATATTGAGCATTTTGGGGGTAAAATGGGCGATTTTTACGGTTTTCGGAAAAAAATTCAGGGTAGGATACCCCTGGACAAAAAGTCGGGATGATTTGCTCAATTTTTCTCTAAAAAATCACCTTTTTGAACGACCGCCCTGGGTATCCGAGATTTTTTATTTTAGGGGGCAACCCCTCCTGGTATCCGAGATTTTTCATTTTATCCGGTATCCGCAACGTTTGGATTTTGGGTATCCTGTGACTGGGGGAGGGGATCTCCCCCCAATGGTACCCTACCCGCCCGCCGCCCCGGCCTGGTACACTACCTCCCTACCCGCCCCGAAACTTCTTCCCCCTCTCCCCCAAACCGGATGCCCCGCCAGATTTCAGGTGCACTACCCCCTACCCGCCCCGGTTTTTCCACCTATGTACCCTACCCGCCCGCCAAAGTAGCCACGGCACTGGTGTCCGGTATCCTGACATTTGATTTCGCAACGACGCCACTGATACTCTATGGCTAGCAAATTTGCCTTAGAAACTTCCTGGTATACGCTGTTCTCGAAGAACTCGCGCATTTCATGTTTCGTTGTTGTTTTTATTCGGTCATCTTTTTAGGCACAACCCTGTCACTCATCACTTTCTGGGCTGATTTCATAGTGTTTTGAAACGTTTGCGACTGTCCAGAGGAACAGCCGATACAGTTACCATTAAGACAATGCGACTGCTCGGCCCTGAGATACAAACAAACTAAAACTTAAAAGTGTTCTCAACGTGTACTGTTATGGTTCTACCAAATTTTCACCTGCACGCTACGCCCTTTCAATAAGCTCGAAAAACAAACATTTTTTATAAAAGATCTCTGTTTGATGCACGCCCAAACACATCAAACATTTTCACCATAATTGGAAACTAATTGTAGTTAGCACGCCAATTACCATTTTTCTCGTTAAAGTTGCCGAAATTGGTCGAGGACAATCCGATGGTCGCCGTTGAGGTGCTGCTGATCTTGTTGCCGTCGAAAGAGATAACAAAGTGCGTAAAATTCGTATTATTGAAAGAAACCGATGAACCGTTTCGTGATCCACTGGGTTTCGAGCTGGATTTCCACTTCCACTTGATACCTGTTTGCTAAAAAAAAAGTTTGCCGAATCAAATTCCAAATATATGTTTCGGTTACAGCTACTTCGAAGTGCTGGTGAGCATGGAACTATCGGTGCACGGCATGGAAGTGGTCAATCGACTAACATCGGTTGGTGAATTCGAAATATTAGTGCCGCGCATATTGCAAATGGTGTCATTCGGATCAAACTCTGGGTGGAATTTTCGAAATGGTGCAGTCAGGAATTAGGTTGGTCGAACGAAAGCGCAGCGTGAGAAGGTTCGGTGTAAATTTGAAACATTTCACCTTGACAGCAAGCAATTTTTCATGTTCACAGCGAGCTTACACCGACCGAGCTTTACACCCAACGTTTCGAAAAATCCACCCTTGGTTATCCGATGAGTCTTGCTTTGGTGGCGGGATATTTTTGCACGAATGACTTTTGAGATTACTTATTTCACCAATTTTGACCAGGTCGCTATTGGTTTTGATCCTGGGTCAAAACTTTTGTATCAATAAATTCAGAAAGATCCTCGACACAAGAAAAGTTTGATATCGTCCGATATGCTCCGATCCTGTCGCGGAGTTTCATATAGTTTTGATCTCCATACTAAATATCCAGCGTTCTGCCGAATATTGCATATTTCCCAAGCCCCACCCCTCCCCTGCCACAGATGGTTGATGTGCCGGAAGAGTTCCTGAACGTGTACGTGACCGAATGCATCGCTGCGTGCGAGAACATCAAGGACTCGCCGTTCACGCAGAACCGATTGGTGCGAATGGTGTGCGTATTCTTGAGCTCGCTTATTCGCAATCGACTGATCAATGTCAAGGTGGGTGAATGGGATTTGTGAATCACTGTGCGCAAATTTTTTTACTTATTGTGAATTTAGTGGGAAAATTGTGGTACTTTAGTTCTGGTTGCAATCACATACATTCGCGACTGCAACCGCAACGCGCTTCACTTTTGAGGAAATGACTCGCACGCCGATTTTGTTTACAGACAGATTTCGAACGTTTTGCTTTGAACGGAATATTTTTGAGATTAAGATAGAATTGTGAGTTGCACAGAGGATTGAACTGCATGTTGAAGTAGACAGTGTGCTTATATTCAAACCAAGTGTTCCTTCATGATTTTGAAAAGGCAATCACAATCACACTAACTCCAATGCTACACGTGGCTTATATTACGGTAGTCAACTCAAGTGGTCAAGTCACTTTCTAGAGTCGGCAAATCACCGCAAATGCCATGTATTCTTCCTCGCGTTCACTCGTAACTGCTGAGAGTTGACGAAGTGGTTTGACCACATAAGTTGACAACTCTGATATTAGCCCAGCACTTTCAAAAAATTTACTTAGGGCTCCACCAGATAGACCCGAAACCCGAAACACGAAATATAAATTTTTTCTATGTCCATGTTTCGGGTTTCGGGTTTTGAAAAAAAACCCGAAACCCGAAACACGAAGCATGATAATCGAAAATGTTTCGACTGACGGTATAAATTGTGCACGTCAGCTACAAGTGGCAAGACCGAAACATTTTCGATTATCATGCTTTGTGTTTCGGGTTTCGGGTTTTTTTTCCAAAACCCGAAACATGGACATAGAAAAAAATTATGTTTCGGGTTTCGGGTTTCGGGTCTATCTGGTGGAGCCCTAACCAATTTTACATTGCAGGATCTATTCATCGAGCTGCAGGCGTTCTGCATCAATTTCAACAGTGTGCGTGAAGCAGCTGCGCTTTACCAAACTGTGCAGATGATGAACCCTGATAGAGCTAAGGACAATGAGTGACTGGCTGCCTTAATGATGTTTCAATAAAGGGTTTTTCGTATAAAACATTGTATTCGGTCATTTTGGTTCTTCCATGTTTTCTGTGAGTGTGCGTATCTGCTTGTTGTTAATATAGCATTTCTGGCATTCTTGTTGTTGTGTTATCCGAAAATGTTAGTATCTAGGAATTGATAAAACTAGGGAAATGTTGTTGCTGTTCTTTTTCATATCGAAACTCCACGTCCAGCCCAACACCACTATTTCATTTTGCAGTTTTCAACGAAGCGTTTGTCCAGGATGTATAGATGAGAATCATATTCATAAAACGCTAATCCCATTTTTTAGCAAAAAAATAAGGCAACTCGGTTATTTTGTTCAATCGCTTAATCATGACAATAAGTGAATTAGTGCTCGACCTGGCAAATTCTGCACAACAAATGAGCTAAGAAGTGCGAATCAATTGTTGTGAACGGATTCAACAACTGTTTTCTGGAAAAAACAGAACAAGGCAACCATATGTGGGATAAGGCAGTTGCTTGAGAGAACCATTCAAGTCCTAAGGAATGATTTGTTTGAATTTAGATAAAATTCGCAATGTCTGATAGAAACCAATTTACACACAAGATATTTGTTTCGATATGTAAGCGCTTGGGTAGCTGATTTTGAATCTGCGTATGGAAGAAATCAATTTTTAAGTGAAGAGCCTAATTTTCAACGGGAGAACATAATTTTCGTTGTTTAGGTTTTTACGCCTGTCCTTGCTGCACCGTGCGCTGCGTGTGGCTGGCGCGCTCCTGAAATGTTTGGCTTGTTCTGCGATGTTTCATTTCACAAACCTTAATTATCAAGCACAGAACAGTTTTTATCTATAGTGTGCTCTGTTTATGCTCATGTACAAGAGTACTGTATATGAAAGGTGCCAGGCATTTTCCGGCAAGACAACAGTTCATCAGTTCACTATATGCTTTTTATGTCACTGCGGGGGAAGTCGGCTCGACGAAGCTATGCTGTGTGTGTCCAATACCGTAACCCAAACTACCGTACCTCTCCATCGCGATTGTTGAGTGACGTGACCACATTCATACCCACGCCCCACGTGTTTTCGCCATCGAAGATCAGCTCGTGTGGAGGATTCACCGATCCGCCTTGGTCACGTGCCCAGATCTACGTGTGTAGGGATTGAAACATTAGGTTCGCACGGGTGTCGGTATCGTATCAAACTTGCTCTTGATCGAATTCCGATGATGGGTGTCTTGGGGATATCTTGTGAGTTTTTGTGTGTGGATATTTTGTCAGGACTTCTGTGTTGCAACAGAACAACTCGAACGCTGCTCAAAATTTTTGGAGGCATTTGTAAATCTCCAAATATGCCCAATACAAACCAAGTCATTCGACCAGGCAAGACACGGACCACCCACCACCAAGGACCAGACAGTGAAACATCTGCCAGCCAACCTTGCACGATTTGCCCGCCTTGATGACAGTGTTGGGCGGGAAAGTGTACACGATCTCCTTTCGGCCGTCGATCTTGCGTTTCATCTTCCATTCGCCTATGTTCTCTTCCTGAAATAAAAAAATAAATCAAAAAGTGA
>JASAMV010005456.1:0-17872 GCA_030248065.1 Rhynchonema sp. JSB1_4
CAAAATTGGCAACGGGGTTACAACAAGTAGAACTGCACCTGGAAGCAACATGGTTGCCTGGTAGATGCAATGCGGACATGCTAGGTTAACTGATATCGCCTATAAAAGCCAAAAACCAACCTACAGGATATCGCACACAATGAAACATTTTACAAGTTTTGAATCGAGAACTAACTGATGTCGCTTCATGCGCAATTTTCTCGTGCGACTGCTTGCGGGCAGATGCAATTTGGTTACATGGGTGACGCGAATGGATCGCTTTCGCGATTTAGTCTGTGTCATTTTGGTTGGTCAACAAATTTATATCCAAAAAATATAGAGATTCCGCCTGGTTTTCAGCGGTTAGTTCTTAAGCAAGCTCACAACCACGATAACTGAACGCAACTAATCAATATTTTCACAAAACACACGCCAAACAGGACAGAACACACAAACCGACCAAGACGTAAACTACTTTACACATGAAGTCACATCATAAAGTGCCGGCGGTGAACCGGTATTTTGTCACCATTAAATTTGTCAGCGTCGCAAAATTACAAGTAAAAACAGGAGGCGCGGAGTGAAAACGATTGCTTTTTGGCTCCCTTTGGCAACAATGAATTCTTTTATGGGGCCCAACGGTGGCACGGATTGTCATAATGCACTGACTGACTCGTTAAACCTAATGTATGAAGCTTTGTAGGCTTGACACCAGTGATGTAGTTGAGATTGGGTTGCAGCTGCGTAGCTAGCTCGAGCTACCAAATCCCATATCCCCAAACCGCCTGCTAGCTAGCTCGTGCTACCCAAAAATGGCAAAAAATGTGTTTTTAAGGGGTATTTTTGGCATAAATTTTTCCAGTAACCCACAGAAATTCCAAAATTGGCTTGGAGCTAGATCTAGGTGACCTGACCTGACCCCCCTAGCTAACTAGCTCGAACTCGAACTACCTGAGTAAGTACATAACGGCTTGGCAGAAACAGCTAAAAGGCAATGAATGAAAGTACTGTTACAGTCACGTATACTGACTGGTTGGACTGGACCCTACACCGAGATAAAAATTGAAAATGCAAAAAAATGTTTGGTCCAAAAATCAGTGTCAGATCAAAACATTAGGTACCTACTTACTGTACATGAGTGTAAGCGCCACCAAAGATGATTTCACAATGTGATGAGAACCTGACATAATCAGAGCCGCTGCGATGTAAGCCAACAACAAAAAATGAAAAAATCTAAAGTTTTTGTCACGCGAGGGAAAATTCGTTGGACTCCGCTGTAAATCAAGCAGAACGCGCCAAGTGTTTGATATTCGCACAGAAGCATTGAGTCAAAGGGGATTTATGGATGGAGAGACCATAGGCACAAAAGAAGTCACCTGCTGGCATTGTAACTTAACCCTCTTTATAAAAAATAAATTCTTACTATTTATCTGCAAGGCAAGGCAAATGCAGGTTAGGTCTGAAAGTTAGATAAATACTAAACCTGTCTCTGTAACACCAAAGTGTGCATTCTTGACACAACAAACACTAGAAACCCGACCAAATCAAAGAAGATCTAAAAGTGTGATAATTCTCGCACAACTGTCACTGCTACTACGTATGTGTACAATTGAAGCACCCTAAGTTTAACACGTGTCTGGAGAATAAATAATAAAACCACCGCGAAAACGATTTAACTGTGACTAAAAAACAACTGCGTTCATATTCATAACTTTTCTGAATTATTTTTCAGAAAGCGAGAGATAAAAATTGTAGAAAAATGAAAGCGAGATGGCCCGTAGGTGATAACAAGACCAGCATAAATGGCCATACATAATTCATGTGTGATAAATCACTGCAGAGCCTGTCTTGTCTAGTGTTGAGCTATTCAAAATCTGGCGCAGACAAAGGCCGAAAGCACAAAATGCATTTTAAAACGAACAGCTGCATAATTCCAGGGATTCCATTAATGATTTCACTGAATCGGCCGGGTATTGAAGGCAAACAGTGAGTGAAAGCTTTTACTTCTGACAACCTAAACATTGACCAAAAATGAACCGCTTCGAAACACAAAACACTACTTGATAGCCGGCAACAAATTAGTGAGGATGAAATGTTTCAGAGTTTATGCAAAGGAAACCAGGATACTAGTGGGGCATTAGTTATTCCATAGGCTAACAGTAATCCAAAAAATTCAAAATTCACAATCGCAACTAAGTGAGCCCAGTGAGCTATTCTTGGATCGTTCAACGTTTTGGAGAAAGTGAGCGTGATGCGCAGTGAGCCAATATGACTTCGCAGGACACCAGTTCCGTTAACTGGACCAGAGATCGGGGAGAGTGGTCGGGCGGGATTTCATTGAGCCATGCAAATTCAGCACGGCAACAACTGTTACAATGGCCAAATTTGGACTTATTTTCCTAAAAAGACACTTTTCCCCCATTTTTCACGATTTTTGGTCACGTGACCGGGACTGATGGCAGCGACGTGCATAATAAATGATCCATCAAAGCGGCGAACAACAACCACTGCTAAGTTGTGAGATATGACATAATCAACGAACTATTTGTCACACACACACCTGTCATGTGTATATGTGAATCCAATGAACGGCAGATGATGACCGGTAAAGGGCGCAGTGACACTCGGTGGTTTGGTGTCGCACGGCGTGAAGTCGCTGCCCTCGACATCGAAATTGGACGTGTCCGTCGGACTCGACACCTCAGGACGATAGGGCGCTTCGGCTGCAATGAATCAGTTTAGCTTGCTGGTTGAAGTGATTGGGCTGATATCACAATTATGGTTCATTACGGCACCAGCAGGGTCAGAATTTAGCTCAAGGTTCGGTTTCAATCGAATCGTGAACCGTCTCACAGCACACAACAGAAACACAATCTAGGTCGCTGTAACGAAATTGTATTATACAAGACCGGTAGAAAATGCTTCAACAATTATGTAAAGTGACGCCAGACTTTTGGTTCGATGATATGATGATAGATCTCAAATTTCCAATTTTAAAACAACACAAAGCTTCGCCTACTGGCTGGCATTGGTGTCGCTGAGGAGGGAAGGGGCGGCGGGGTTACCCCCAGCCAGTGATGTGGTTGGGGGGGGGGTATTACCCCCCAACTGCTAGGTAGCTTTCTTGCTCCGAAACCCATACCCCAAACTGGCTAGCTAGCTTTCTTGCTCCGGTCACCAAGTAAAAAAGTGTTGATTTTAGTGTCAAAATGACCATTTTATGGGCCAAAATGCTCGAATTCGTTCAAATTTTCTCACACGTGCACAAAAATACGCATTTTAAGGCTTATTTTAGCATAATTTCGACCAATTTTTATACCCCTGTTTTTGACTTCTGGACCAATACCCTCAAATCGGGGTACGGCTAGCTAACTAGCTTTCTTGCGCCGGACCCCTCCAGCTAGCTAGCTTTCTTGCTCGGACCAACTACATCACTGCCCCCAGCTCCTGGTAACCGGCATCTTGATTTTTTTCACCCAGGGGTATCCGGTATCCAGACGTTTTGTCCATGGGTGTCTTACCCTAAAATTCTTCTGAAAAAAAAACGCCAAAATCGGCCATTTTCACCTCCAAAGTGCTCAAAATCGCTTGATAACGCACAGTGGTGTCGTTAGGGGGGGTTGGGGGGTTACCCCCTGGTATGAGGTATGGGAAATCGGCCGGGGGTATGGGGTATGGGAAATTTTTTACTTTTGGAACAAGCACCCCTAAGAAATGACTTTTTGACCCCGAGAAGTACCAAAATTGGCCATTTTTCGTCCAAAAATGTCAAAAATTGCTTGCTACCGCAAGAAAACTCTGATTTAAGCACCTTTTAGACCAATTTTGGCACTTTTAGAAGATTTTTGGGGTCATTTTTTTAAAACCCCCACCCTCGGGTATGGGAAATTTTTGAGTTTTTGGAGAAACCCCCCTGGTATGGGAAATTTTTGATTTTTGGGGGTATGTATGGGAAATTTCCCGAAAATTGGGCTGGGTATGGGAAAATTTCGATTTCTCAACGACACCACTGATGACGCAGGTATTACCCAAAATGAACATTTTTACACTTAACATCCCTTTTGCTCAACTTTCCGCCAAAACATTCACCTTTTGAACTTTGAACTTGAATTTTGAACAACCCCCTAGATATCCAAAAATTTTCATTTTAGGAGGCAACCCCCATTGGTATCTGAGACTTTTATGTTTCGTATCCGAAAATTTTGGATTTTGGGTAGATGGTATCGTGCGTGTTTTGATTTCCTAACGACGCCACTGCTTACTGGTGTTTCGCCCCAACCATAAATAAGACCGAAGCACTCACAATCAACGAGTGTCTCCCAATTGATGTTCTTGAAGAACGGGTGTGATCTGAAGTCGGCGAGACCATTCTTGCCGAATCTGGCCTCGGCCGGACAAATCAGACGACGGATGAGGTCTTTGGCCTCCTCAGACACGTCAATCACTTGACCGTCCTCCGTGACGTCGCAGAATTCGAACATTTCCTTGAAGAATCAGGGGCGAGTGGATTTAAATGTATGAAAGTGAATAGAAAAACTATATTGATGTTTTAATTATCAAAACTGACGTGTGATGGAAAATTTCTCACATCAGTTTCAGAACCTGAACTTCTTCTCGGACAACCCAAGCATTTAGTCCGCTTACACAGCTTTAAGACGCTCCAGGTGCTCAAATTAACTCGGGCCTTTCTGTGAAACAAGACGATTAGGAAGTAAGTCTAAGTTTAGTATGTAAGGAGTCGCGTTAAAAAATTAGCTACAAGGATTAGTCTTCCTCTCATATCATTCCTGGTAAACATTTCCTTTCTGGATTTCCACACATCACGTAATAGATGACTCACAAAACAACATTAACAATCAAAAACCACTCTCAGTCTCAGAACCACTTTACCAACACAAACAAACAGCTGTATAACCAACCTGATGATTCATGATCTTGCTGTATGTTTCGACAAGACTTTCCGCATAGAACGGTGTTTCACCAAACAACATCTCGTACGCGCACACACCCAACGACCACCAATCACATTCGGCGCCATATCGACCACGACCGTCCTCCATTGCCTGCAATGGATGTGGGTTACGGTGGCTAGGGGTACGGTAGTCAGTCCTGTGTTTTTTTTAATTCTTTTCGTTTTAGCGCATTTTTCACGCTGAAGCTCAAGGCAACGGGTGGTAGGGTAGACACAGATAGCCGGAGGAGTCCAGCCCGGTAGACATAGATAGCTGGCCGGATACGGCGATTTGGGGATATTGGTCCAGAGGTCAAAAGTAGGGGTATTAAAAAAGGTAAAAATTATGCTACATTAGGCCTTAAAAGGGTAATTTTCTGCACGTTAGTAAGAATATGAATAAATTTAACCATTTTGGACAATAAAATGGCCATCTTGGCACTAAAATCAAGACTTTTTGGTTAATGTCTGTTGTCTGTACAATAAAGCACGCAATAAAAATGAAAAAATAAAAAGCAAGCTTTTGGAGAAAACACCCACCCTAAGAATCTCGGGCGATATGTAATCAGGCGTGCCGACAGCAATGTTGGACTGCACCGTACCATCGGGTAATTGTCGTAAGCAGCTGCCAAAATCGGCCAATTTGATGTGGCCATTTATGTCCAACAGTATGTTGTCAGGTTTGATGTCTCTGAAAGTAAATAATGCTATTTTGATAATCATGTTTTCTTCTTATTTCCCGCAGCGAAACACGAAATGAAATTACTTTACTGTAATGAATTTTAGTTATTATGGCGACATAACATTTTACTCTCACGCTGTCAACTACAATATTGCTCTCGTTGTGCTTAAAATGAAAAGCGAATCATGCATAAGAAACATAAATCAGCCAACCAACCTGTGCACATATCCCAGTCGATGTATACTATCAATGCCTAACACCATTTCAGCGATGTAAAATCGCGCCAGATCTTCCGGTAATCGATCTTCGAACTTGGACAGCAATGTTAAGAGGTCGCCACCGACGTAGTAGTCCATAATTAGGTACTGCAATTGTTGTGGTTTGCTATTTATTTTTGTTAGTCAGGAGAAGTGGTCTAAATTTCCTGAAGAATGCTGACTTTATACTGGTTAGCTGAACAATGATGCGGGCGTGAGCCATGGGCTGAACTAAACTGAATCAGTGCCGAAAAGTTTAGTTCTTGATGTTACAGCCACCAGCTCCTTCCACCGTACTTTGCCATCAGATCAAAATTTGACGAATTCCTGTCTGCCCTGGCTTCGCAGACTGGCGCTGCACCAGGACATTGTCTTCAGTGCGACAGCACAACACAAACACATCCCCAAATCATACCAAATTTCGTTCATCCTGGAAAGCATAGTGCAAGTTGGTGATCCATTGTCTGTCCCCATTCACCAGTACGTCCCGTTCCTCCTGGAAACACGCCGTTTCCGCCCGTTTCAGCATTTCCCATTTGTTCAGGATTTTCATTGCGAACACCTGCAACGGACGCTTTTGATATTTTTGTTGTTTGACAGAAAAACAAAGGGCGAGTTGCGAGTGACCAAATCAGTGTGTAAAATCAGGTGAGTCAAAAACAATTTGACTTATTTTGCTCACAAATTCTGTTAACTTTTGTAAACTGGCTGTCTTATTTTCGAAAAGGCCCATGGTTAGTGTGTCAACAGACGCCGACCGAAGTGTGGCGTAGTTGACGAAATATTTTCAGTCCTGGACAAACAGCTCAAGACTTACAGAAAACGAGAGCGTTTCGGTATCTTCGAGATTCAAAAAAGTTACATCAACAATTTCCGGCGGCAACTCATTCGGGTCGAAGCAGTTGCAGCCTTTTTCCCAACCATCCCGATCAGTTGATCACTCTATCATCAAACATACCTTTTCGGTGTGTCTCATTCTGACGACCGCCACTTCGCCGAACGCGCCCCGTCCGATCACCTTGAGCACCTCGAAGTCATCACGACTCAGACGCAGTGCCTTGGCGCGATTGACGATGTGTTTCACTGCAAACATGCGTGAACATTCATTGGTTGCTTTTGCGTCTTTGTCTCTCAAAAATTTTGAGGTTCTGTTCGCACAAAGTCAGCCGCCGGCAACAACTGTTGAACAAGTTTATCAGACCCTCAGAACATTTGTAGCTTACTATCAATCACTGGAGGTAACTGGATTTTTAAGTTTGCATTATTTTGTACTTTTCATCTATCGATTCTGTGCTATTGATTCCGTTTTGATCAGGTGAGCTGAGGCCCTTTCATTACGCAAAGGATTTTGTATTCATCACCGCGATGTCAAATTTTACTTTCATACACTGACAGTTCCCCAACCGAAAATATCCGTTTCTCAGTGCGTGCGCATTTTAGACGTGTCTCCTGTGTGTGTGTATTGCAACGTCAAGAGCGAATCACATATTTAGCACCTCTGGGCATGGCATGACCCTTTTGAGCTGCGTCTGCGCAGCAAATGTCAAAATAAAGAATGGTATCACTGTCGAAGAAATCGATACGTGAGAAGAGAATATATGGATCAACTGCATAAAATTCATGCGGCACACAACTTTGTCCGAGCAGCAAATTATCACATGTTTCCTTCTGCGCGCAAGACCAAGACCAAACTTGTTTGCAATTCTCACACAAGTAAGTACAAAATCGAACAGCAACAAACAGAACCACGCAAAAACCCAAACCCCTGCAAAAAGTGGTGGACAAGTTGCCCAAAAAATGACGAACGAAAATCTGGATTGTCGAGTTTTTATGGATTTATCAATCACTCATGCTCTCTGTATGAGCCTGCATAGGCGAGCGGGTGGGTCAAAAGGCATTTTGATTTTCGATTACTGTTAGGTACAACAGTACAAGGCAGATAGACAGACTGATGCGGCAATTGGTCCCAATTCCGTGCACTAATGCGCACTCCAAAATGCGTTGCGGTTCCTGGACTCTACAACTCCTTCGCTCAAACTCCAGAACCTCAAACCTTCATGATATACGCACAATTGTGATTGGAAAGAAAAACACATGCGCAACAACACGCGCACACACGAGAGAGAGAGATTTTCATGGTCAATCTACCATACCGACATGCATGTGCCATGCCACCAACAGACAACCAGCTACGCCCGTGTGTGTGCTACGTCAAAGTTGCGTGCACATGATATTGTGACGATCTTGGTATTTAGAATTCACTGTTTTCAGCTGAGTAGGCATGAAACACTCGCTCGCACACCCCTTTTTGGAAACCACCGTCAAAATTAGCTGTCAGTTTTTTCATAGAACTTCAAAATCGAACCCATGTTGATGAAAACAATGCTACTGTTATGGCATCACTATCCGAACACTTGGATCGAAAAAACCCACCGCACCCAAAAAATTTTGAACTGATAATGTCCGGATGCAGGATATACTAATACTGTATGTGGAAAAACCCACACCCCGCCCGGGCCTGCCGGTCCCTCCCTGCTTCAGTTTTGGTAAACCAAAAGTGCCTTTCGCCACATTCTGGTAATGCAAGCAGCTGCGTGTGAGCGCAACACGTGATGTTTTGTTACCATTACCGATTGCCGACCACCAGTTTTGTCTACGAAAAGCTCTGTCTGACTGTGTGACTCATGCTCCCCTTTTATTTGTGCAGCACAGCCCGGTGTTTTTGGGTCATAATTGTCTAATTTGATGGGTACCGGTGTTAATTCGGCACAACACGTCAGCTGCTTGTGGTCGTGCCCGAGAACTGAACATCCATGTTCTTTCAAACAAATATCACGTGAATAGACCAGCTCGTCCAGCCCACAACTGTCGTCACTCGTGTTTGGCATAATTTCCGTCTTGATGCAGCGTACATCGGTGTTCCAGTTGAAAATTCACACGTTACGCATACACATCAACGCACACGAATTATCGAGTCTATCATGCCATGTTCACACAAAATCATAAATATGTATACATGCGTGCACCAAGCCGCTGGAATTTTACGGCCCTTTGTACGCACATAAGGGAAGCCATTCCATGGACATTTCTCACACGTGTTTCTTAAAAAATTGTTTCATTTTTTCGCATCAAACTTGCCGGTAGTGCCACACAACCCAACAGAGTAGAGCTTTCAAACTTGATTGCCAAACGGCCGCCACACCACATAGTAATCACGTACGTCAGCAACTCTGGCAATTACATTACCCCACGACCTGTGTGAACAGCGTTCTAAAGTTAAAAAAATAAGCAAAATCAGGCGCGCTTATGTTGGGAAAGAAGAAAATTGTTCCCTCCACCCGCAAACACCACGTGATTTGGTGGGTGGGCAGCAACCTAGCAGTACCGGGTACAAAAAAATGTAACACAAAAAACGTGCTGTGTTAAGAAACGTGCCACTGAAAAGAAACACCCAAACGTTCACCAGGAGCCAAACGAAACACAACACCCTGGTAACGGAAGCAAAAACTACGGCGTTTGTTTAGGTCGCAAAAACCAGTTAGCCAAAACTTGCATTTTGCTTGCACCCCATACAAGATTCCAATGCCAGCTCATTATTACAACCACACGCACGGCGCAAAAACGAGCCGAGAACCTCGCAACAGAGAACATCACCAAACCAATCTGACTTAACAAGTGTTTACGGCGACGGTGACCCGTGTTTAGGTTTCAAGTTTTTACGTGTCGTTGAGCTTAGCGCGTTTACACCTCCGGCAAACACCAACATTAACATGCAGCTTAGTTTTTACGCCCATTATGCCGCAAGTACGTTCAAGATTCTACAAAATACACCGCCACGCCAGAAAAAAAACAAGCTGCTAGATTCCAGCAAAACAACCTTCCTAATTTTTTGCCACCCATAGATGGTGGACCCCGTCAAAGCAAATGCAAAGCCAAACAACCGGCACGGCAGCAGTCTACGTATTGTGCACAGCCATTATATTTTATATACCGCCAAAAGACCAACTATCGAGCTGGCCGCTGTGGGCAGTGTTAGTTCAGTTACTTGGGGCCAGGTCTACGTTGGGCCAGGTCTAAGTTAGGCAACACGAAATGTTAATTCATGTATTTCTGGACCCAAAAACTACAAAAAGACAACTTCATTTTTATCATACGTCTGTATGACTGCCGTTCGCTGTTTGGAATGATACCATAACACATCAACTGGTTCCTGTTCTTTAGTGAATCCAGGGTCCGGGACACGGTTCAGTAACAAATGTTCACTTGCATTGTTCGCATCGCAAAACGCAGGCGTAAAATAATGTCATTGTTATATGCCTTTGAAATGAGCGAATATTTAAACTTAGGCGCATTTCACAGTCATAGAAGCAACATGGCTCTACTTTTTATTCCCTTTGTCTCAAAAGCCGTTTCAGTCAATTAGAATGCAAATCCAACCAAACCAGACCAACCAGATCTCAAAATTTCAATTTCATCTTACAAATGTGGGCGAACAGCGCGCATAATCCAGAACAGCTGCGAGTTGGTCAGGTAGTGTAATGGGCCCTCGAGGGACACTGCTTTTGAAATGTTGCGTACACAAAATTGAGGTCTGCCGGCTTGTCTGTGTAGCAGCTTATTACTGGTCATTTCAAGCTGTGCAGTTGCACACTGAATAAGTGCCCACTTCTTGTGCGCTCACTCACTCGCTATACGCTCACGACTACTGGTATGAGATATTTGAAGTTTACAACCAGCTCGGTTGCAGAAACAAACCCAGTGCAAAGTTCAGATGCATACTTGAATAAACAAGATGTGACCGTCAGTTGACGAGAGTTCTGACCCAGGCCTGTTATTTCACAACAGAATGAACAAAACATTCATCAAGTCTCTGACTGTTGCAACACCACACGAAACAAAATTAGTGAACACAACGGGCAACCAAAGTAGAGAGAGCACTAAATAGAAAAAATATTTTATAATTTTATGATTTCGTGAACCATTGAAAAAACCGAACAAACCAGCATCCAAGAACTGCGCGATGTTCTTTTCCTTGCGAAGAGTCGAGTTTTGACATTCGTCGTACAAACACAGCAGCACGTCAATCAATGCCTCCAATGACATACACTCGCCCTGCAATTGGTGATGTCTCAATGTCTGTGATCAATGTGGAATTGTACGTGGTACATAAACGACGAACTTGAATGTTGGTGAGATTAGACGCATGAAACTGAATGGCTTTTTATGTAACTCATTCGAGTTTTATTGCAGTCTTCAATAACATCGACATCGTGCGTGATGGTTTTGCGGCAAACAGCAAAAGAAGTTCATGACGCCGACGAAACGTTTTCCATTTCACATGTGACGAAATGATATACAACAGCGCCAACTGCCTATCAGTGTATGCCCATTACACAAAGACAAAGAACAAGAACGGCAGGGCAGCTACGGTTGCGACTCAGGCCAAAACATCGTGACCCTTCCTTGACCACAAAAATTGTTGCGAGACCGATGCACATCGCTGCCAAGACAACACGATTATTGGTCGCACAATGACTTTATAAGAATTTGTCAATTTTTTCCTGAATCGCGAAGGGGGAAAAAGACGCGGCAATGACGTGGCGGGTGCAACGACGTTGCGTCACACACAAACCATATTTCAGAACTGCAGCAACGTGGGTGCTCGGCGGACTGTCTCAGGTAAAAATGTTTTGTCAAAAATACAAGGATTCTTTTAGCAGCATGGTGATTAACATTGAACTTGAAGATCGGGGTAGACGAATTCTGACTTGGTCATTGAGCGACCAATATTTGATGCAGCAAGCTGGAAGTCGTCATCGAGCGCGTCGGTCACCAAAACGTCGTGCAATTGGTTGGTGTTGGCATTAACACACAAAACATAGAAAAAAGTGAAATGGTCTCCTCGTTAGGGATCGGAATGTATCGGGTATCGGCACTCAAACAGTATCGGCTATCGTAAATCGGCAAGGTATCGGGTAACACACTTTTCGCGATTAAACACCAGTTAACAAAAACAGTTCTGCAGATATTCATTGTTTTACGACCAGAAAATAACATTAAAATGTAGGTGGGAACTATTTTCATGTCGCATGACCAATGGCCATCTGAAAGAATCCCGCGCGATGTTTGCCGAAAATCTCAGTTTTGCCATAAAAACGGTGATTTTATTGGTATTTTGGCTCTATCGATCGGGTATCGACTTTGTTTCCAAGTATTGGTTATAGGCTTTTTTCATGAACTATCGGGTATCGAATCGAGTATCGGCATACCAGCCGATACCAAACCCTACTCCTCGATACGATCTTTGCGGTTCGGTATTTTGGCCTGAGTCGCAACCGTCGCTACACTGCCTTTACAAGACCACAAGATTATCAGAATCATGTTGTGGGCGCTTCATATGCGCGCGTACCTTGACTTGCGACGGTCCAGCGAGCCATAGCCGATCCAGTTGTTTCAAGCGTGATTCGGGATTACCTGGTTCCGTCATGTTGATGTTTCACAACGACGTGATTATCTCATCGTAACGACAGGTGCTTGGTTGGCAAAGAAGTAAATTGTTGTTGCGGACTCACAAGACAACCGAATCAGCAGTGGCGCTGTGCCGCATGAATCAATTACATTCTGCAATGCAAATAAAGAGGTTTTATTAAATTGTGCTATTCGGCTGACGAGCGGGGGGCACAACGTCACGCCGATGGTCTCGAATACCCCGCGAAACCTAGGCGTAGACAGGACTCCAAATTAATTTTTTTCAATAATTTGCTAAATACAACAGTCACACAATGCTCTCGCATCCCTTTATAAACATTTTGTCGTGTCCCACACAGGGCTTTTCTTTTCGAACACATCCAGTTGACATTTGGCAAATAATCCTGAATTTGCTTGCCAAAACCGAAATCTACTTCCCAAGCCAACTAAGGCACACTTAATTAGGCTACATTTGACAGCAGTGTAGTACTTGGTCAGGGTGTTGACGATAGATAGATTGGGACCCGAAATGTGTTGACGATAGATAGATGACCCAAGTTCGAAATCTGGGGGGTCGACCCAAACTTGTTGACGATAGATAGATGGTGGGGTAACCAAAAATCAAGCTACAGTATAGTACACTGAGTAGGTAAAAATGTTTAAATATAAATGAAAATGTACACACATGTATTAAATCCGAGCGTAGCGCGCGATTTTTTGCATATTTGGGGTAAAAAATACCAATTTTGAGCCATTTTGAGTCAAAAATGTCCATTTTGGGGTTGATTGTAGTTGACGATAGAGAGATTGTTCCCAGAATTTGTTGACGATAGATAGATTAGCCCATAAGTGTTGACGATATGTAGATGAAATCAAAAAGTGTTGACGATAGATATATTAATTTGGGGCGACCCCCCCCCCCCACCCACCCCGAAGGCGATTTTCGGCGAAAATTTCGAAAAAGGACTATTTTACCTCATTTTTTGGCCAACATTATATCACAAAAACGGTGTTTTTTCGCCTTTTTGGGTAACCAAAATCATACCTCTCACGCTTCCGGTCCCAACCCCGCATCATACTTACCTCCCGTCTCACACATGGGCCTGCCACTACACTGACTGCTTCTACCTGTTTAGGTTTTTACGGTCCCGCATAGTTTTTTGCTACTTAGCTAAATGGTAGCAATTTGCTACTAAAAATTCCCCCTTGCCACTGAAAAATCGAAACAGACAAAACTGAAGCAATTCGCTTTTGTTCGTCAACCCTGCAGGGGATCTTACGAACCTCACATTCATGGAATTACAAGTGGCCAGACTAAAGTAAAAAAAATCAGCGCATGCGCATTGTTGGGGTCTGTCTCGCACCAGGTGTTATCCCCTGATTATACTTGATTAATGAGACTCAAAAACAAGAAAACACTGAGAAAAATTGCGTTCAAAAATTTGCTACTAAAAATTGCCATTTTCGTAGCAACTGCTACTAGCCGATTTTGAAATAAAAAACCCTGCAGCGCCGTATTGTCGGAAATAGAACAACCCCATTAATTGACCCCCATTACCGTAAAAACCTAAATTGAAGGGGGCTCTACAGTGTAGTTCCTGGTCCGGCGCGGCGGTTGGTTACCTACCCCTTTTTTTCGTGCGGCGGTTAGTGTACCTCCCTGGGGGAAGGGGGGAAGACCCAAATCCAGGAAAAAGTCACTTTTTGAGGTAGAAAATTTGACCGATTTTTGCCCCTTTTTGGAAAAATTCTCCATAAAAAGGGTACCGTATTGTCGGAAATAGAACCCCCCATTAATTGACCCCCCCATTAATTGAACCCCCCTAAATGGCTCGAAATCAAAAATAGAACCCCCCCCCATTAATTGACCCCCCCATTAATAGAGAACCCCCCATTAATTGACCCCCATTAATAGAACCCCACCCCCAACCTTCACCGTACCACAGATTAGTGGTATGGTAGGGCTGTGTTGTTGTGTCAAACGTTGTTTAAGCTTGCGTACACAACAGAATACAGCTTTTTAAGCATAATTGCCGCTGTTGAAGTTAGAAAATACCGAAAACAAGCCATTTTTATGGGCATTATTAACAATGATTTTTTTCGTCGGGGGGGCCAAATGAAAAATATAACCCCCCCCCCCAACAATTTACCCCCCCATAATTAGAACCCACCCCAACTGTCCGCCGTTAAAAAATAGACCCACGGGTTCTATTTCCGACAATGCGGTATTTTGGCGACTTTTGACATCATTGACCTAAAAAAATGCCCCCTAAAAATGCCGATTTTAGACAAAAATTGAGGCGGTTGGTGTTCCTGGCGCGGCGGTTAGTATACTAGTGTACCTTGGTCGCGGCGGTTAGTGTACCTTAGGGGGCCCCTTCCCCCCCAGGCGGTGTAGTTCCTGGGGGGGACCTCGGGTACGTCTGTTCCCCCTCCATGGTACGCCTGCCCCACTGTTCCCCTCCGGGTACGTCTGCTCCCCCAATTTTTACCTAAAATAGGCATTTTTAGGCCTAAAATGGGCATTTTTATACCAAAAATGCGTGATTTTTAGGTCAACGTTCTCAAAAGTCGCCAAAATGCCCATTTTATGAAGAATTTGTTCCAAAAAGGGGCAAAAATAGGTCAAATTTTCTACCTCAAAAAGTGACTTTTTCCCGAATTTGGGTCTTCCCCCCTCGGGGGTACACTATCTCCCCCTCCGAAAAAAACGGAGGGTCCGCTATCTCCCCCTCCGGACCAGGAACTACACTGCCTCCAGCACTGCCCCGCATTGTCGGAAATAGAACCCCAAGCTTGCGTACCAGAGGTCACAATCGGGCCGGGCCGGGCCGCGATTTTGGGCTTTTGGCTCGGGCCGGGCCGGGCACGCCGGCCCGAAGCTTCTGAAGTGACTTATTTTACTGAAAAAGTAGACCATACCATGAGCCAAATTTTCGACCTCAAAAAATGACTTTTCTCCAAATTTGGGTCCTCCCCCCTTCCCCTAGGTGGGTACGTCTGTTCCCCCTCCGAAAAAAGGGGATTACCGCCTGTTCCCCCTCCGGACCAGGAACTACACTGCCCCCAGGAACTACACTGGGGCTCTATTAATTCACTGACCCCATTTTGGGGGGCTCTATTCCGGGGGGCTCTGTTAATTCACTGACCCGAATCTGAAAAATTGTTCCCAGAATTCCAGAAATACCCCTAAAAGGGGTTCGAAAGTCATGGCATTTGGCATTTGAAAGAATTTGGCACTTGATTTAATCTTACTTCCAATTTTTCGTTCGGAGCGGACAATTTTGTGTCACAAACCTTGCTTCTCAGAAGAAACCAAAAAGTCATCAGAACAGACAGATTGGTCAAAAACCGGGCCGGGCCGGCCAGGCCAAGTTTTCCCTCCTCCGTGCCCGCTGTGTCGGGCCGGGCCGACCTGTCGGGGGTTGCGGTGCGGGCTGGGGCGGGCCAGCCAAACCCGAGCCGATTGACACCTCTGATCTCCTTCCCATCCCGCCGATCCCAATTCTAGATCTACCCCGCATCAGTGTTGGAGGTACTCTGGAGGGGGATACCTACTGTACCAGAACCGATGGCCTGGGGGGGGTTATGTACCTAGGGGGGTTTGGGGGGGGTTAGGTTTTGGGGTGAAAATTTTTAATGTGTTTATTATGTGTGGAATCGTGTGAAAACGTAGTATTTGCGCGCCTAGCGCGCGAATTTTGGGTAATTTGAGGTGAAAACCACTGATTTTACACTAATTTTGGCCATTTTGGTCAAAAATTGGCACTTTTGGGGCAAAATCGGGGGGGATACCTACTGTACCGGGGTGAAAATCGGGGGGGGGGGGATACCTACTGTACCATGCCAAACATCGCGGGGGGGGATACCTACTATACTGGGGGGCTACCCCCCCCCCAACCCCCCACCTCCAACCAGTGTAGTTCCTGGGGGGACCCCCCTCGGGTACGCTATCTCCCCCTCAGGTGGTACACTATCCCCCTATCCCCCCTCCGGGTACACTATCTCCCCCAATTTTTGCCTAAAATAGGCATTTTTAGGCCTAAAATGGGCATTTTTATACCAAAAATGCGTGATTTTAGGTCAACGTTCTCAAAAGTCGCCAAAATGCCCATTTTATGAAGAATTTGTTCCAAAAAGGGGCAAAAATAGGTCAAATTTTCTACCTCAAAAAGTGACTTTTTCCCGAATTTGGGTCTTCCCCCCTTCCCCCCTCGGGGGTACACTATCTCCCCCTCCGAAAAAAAACGGAGGGTCCGCTATCTCCCCCTCCGGACCAGGAACTACACTTTTTCAAATTTTATCTGCACGCTTTCGCAAAGACCTTTACACAAGATCCGGAGAAACCCTAAAAAATGAACATGAGTATCAATAAACAAAAATGTGAACAAGAACGAACAAACGACAAAGAAAACATACCGGCGAGATTCAACCAACCAAACTAATGAAGAGAACAAACGTAAAGTCGGCAACGGATGACGGAATATTGATGATTATTGAAAAGCAGCAACCCAATGACTGAGGGGATCAGTCAACGACGGCTGAAAATTTTGAAGAAATGTGGCGAGAAACTAGGTCTCGTGAGTTTAGTTTAGTTTTGAAGGCCGCAGTTGAGGCAGCAGAGACCACACTCTCTGGGAGCCCGTTCCAGAGGTCCACGACGCGACATGCCCAATACCCGGACAAGTCCGGACCCGCCCCATGAGCCCGACACAACCTGTGGGAGTGCCCTCGGGTTGGGCGGCCGGTGTCACTTGATGGAAAGAATGATTCCTTGGTTACCCCAGGTATGAGACCATGAACGACCTTGTACACAAGCACAAGATCGTTCACGGTCCGGCGATAAATTAGGGAGTCCAAATTTAGGGCATGCAGACGCTGTTGGTAAGACAGTGTCTGCATGCCTGGTAAATAATAAGTGAACCGACGTTGAATTTTTTCAACGTTTTTGGCCAAGGTGACATTTTGAGGGGACCAAATGGACATGGAAAATTCCAGTAATGGACGAACGTAGGCCAAGTAGAGTTTTCTGAGGAAGTCGAGATTTCGACTGTGAAAGTTTCGGCGGATGGTCTTCTCCATTCTGCTGGCGTCAGCCACAATTTTACCAATATGTGACTCAGTGCTGTGGCTGGGGGGGGGGGGGGGGGGGGGGGGGGCCCCCCCCCCCCAATGGTACCCTACCCGCCCCGGCCTGGTACGCTACCCCCCTACCCGCCCCGCTCTTGTACCCTACCCCCCTACCCGCCCCGCCCTGGTACCCTACCCGCCCCGATTTTTACCCCCAAAATGCCCAATTTTCGGTCAAAAATGCCCAAATTTCGACCGAAAACCCTAAAAAGTGCAAAAAAACTCGCGCTGCGCGCGATATATGCACTTTATAGTACATAAAAAACAGGCACCCGAAAAAACTTGTGTTGTACCCTACCCGCCCCGAAAAATCTCCCCCCCCCCCCCCCCAAACCGGATTTCCCCCCCCCCCCAAAATCCCAGGTACACTACCCCCCTCCCCGCCCCGATTTTTTCCACCTATGT
>JASAMV010005457.1:0-52464 GCA_030248065.1 Rhynchonema sp. JSB1_4
ATGGCTCAGTTACATAACGTGTAGCCTATTTTCCTTTCAGAATTCGTTACAAACAAATGGCCGAAATCTATGCGGTTCTCAAACGACAAGACGAAGAAAGCGGGGCGCAGCATGAGAGCAGTGAGGCTTTCAAAGAACAACTGAAAATGTACGCATTGTGAATGTGGGATGGGAATAAATAGTTGTCTTTTCACCTTTTCATTAGATACCGATACCGTAGTTCGACTCCAGTTCTTTGTCGCCTGATTAGCTCACGCTTTTTCAGTTAAAGTAAATGGTGTATTTTCAGTCATTCTTGCTTCAAATCTCATGAATTCCATTTGGAGTTAATTCAGGCTGAATTTTTTAAAATTCAATGTTTGCGCTACCTAATATGTAAACATTCAGCTTCATTTTTTTACTGAACTGTTGTGGTGTTTGGGATTTATACCTTTTGTTTTACCCCAGCAACCGGACGCATGTCCGAGTTTTGGAATTTTATATGTACAGCGAACTGGGCACAATACATGAGAACTGAACAAATACAAGAAAATAGAAAGGTGACAATAAAGTTAGGCCAAACGGGAAAACAGGTATAAGAAAGCAAACGAGAGTAACAACGTGGAACATGTAACAACTTCAATTAAAATCAAAACTTCAAAAATAAACAACTTGCCCCAAGAAGTTTATCACAAACCAAACTCAGATTCAAAGTATGTGTGTGCACATTTAGCCAACGGTAACACAAACTTGAAGTAGGATAAATTTTTTTTACAAAAGAACAACATCAAAACGTTTAATAAGGCGGCTGTGGCGGCCCGTAGTTATATCCCTGCTGTTGGGGGTTGGCAGGCTGTTGGTATTGGGGAGGCGGAAATCTGAAATGTGGTAAATGTGTCATAATTGTTTCTCCCGAACAAAAAGGCGGATCTGATCCGATCACGAAGTTTGATTCTGACTTCTTGGTTATTGAAGACAACGAACTGCTTTTTCCGATTGGATGTTCCCAAAGTGGAAATTGAAAATTTTTTTGAGACAAAGACAGAAATAATTGAAAACAACACGTTTCAAACGCGTACTCCGCGTACCTCTGCTGATGCTGTTGGTGCATGTTGTAACCCTGTGGCGGTGGACCACCTTGTCCGTACTGAGGAGGCATGGTCATCTCTTGGCTGGTCTGACGCATGAACCTGCAAGGCCACATTATATCGATCGGTCTTCAACGAGGACTTACGAAAAAGGAAGAAAAAAGCACATAGATTCGTAGGTCATTTCGGCACACACTAACCGATGTTGCTGTTGTTGCTGGTACTGGAAATCACCTTGTGCCTGTTGTTGCTGATGCGGCATTGTGAACGAAGGGGAGGACTGCGCGTTAGGGTTGACCATTGCTCCAGGCCCCAATGGTCCGCCACGCGGCACTGCAACCAAATTACCATATTAGATACATACAGTACATCAAACATACCTTCAGACTAAAACAGAAAGAAAAATAAAAAATATACAAACTTTGTCCAGCTTGCTGTTGTTGTGCGCGTTGTTGTGCCATCATCTGCTGCTGTTGCTGTTGTTCCATGTTGAACTGACGCTGCCGTTGTTGCTGAAACAACGTTTTCGAATCGAGTTTCGCATCTGTTCTCTGGCGTAAACTGTTCCAGTGCAACGATAATACAAGTTGATGATAAACGTTAGGTGATACATGTGTTGGCCAAAATAACTCAGGCTGTTGAGGTGAAAATTTTTCCACGTAGCCATATGAACGTGAGACGATTACGAATCTTGCTTACAAAGGTACAAAAACATAAAACTAGCGCACAAAACCCACCAGATACAACGAGACTGAGGCGCAGGAACAAAACAGTATCGATCAAAGCACCAAATACAAAACAATGACCAACCCCAGCCGCAATGCCCACCTGTTCCATAATGAACTGTTGCTGCGACATGCTGGGCGGTGGCCCCTGCTCGTCCATCGAGTCCGGCCTCATCGATCCGGCCTTGCTGCCACCACGACCGCGCTCCTCAATCATTGAACGCAACGCGGCCTTGCCCGCACCACCACCTGAATGTTGGCTGAGAGATATTGAGAGAGCACGAAGTGGTACTACGGTCCACTCAATTTGTAGTGAACGGCAGTTGGACATTATGGCAGTCACTCGCGACCCATTGAAAGATTACATCACTAATGTTCTTTATAGTGACAGAAAATCGATGAATTCATTATAACTTGTGGACACATTTTTGCACCAAGGCTTCGATGACCAACCTGGCATGTTCTGAAATTGTTGTTGTTGCATTTCATCCATACGCTGTTGTTGACTCCACGCTTGTTGTTGACTTTGTTGTTGTTGCTGTTGTTGCTGCTGCTGTTGTTGTTGTTGTTGTTGTTGTTGCATACTTGGCGGCGGAGCGGTTGGGGGCGCACCATATTGGGCTGCGGCGCCGGTCATGACGTTCTGAAATTTCTCTACCACTGAATGAACGTTAGAAATTATAAAACTGTGCAGAGTATTGGTCGAATGGTGGAATAGCGAGCCGAGTATATCACGCAAACGAACGGTACGTCTGCGGATTGGTGCTTTGCACAGAATTGCCGTGGAAATCAGTTCAGAACAAACAAAATGAGCCGTCCAGACAGCAGCATGTGATCATAAAAACACGACCTAAAAGGTCATTTAGTCATATCTCGACCATATTATCACTACCCTGCCATCACCGACCATTTGCGCGGCAGTAGTGCTCTGTTTCTTTGGTCGTGGCTGTCTGGTGCCCGTCCCCGAGCTGCTGCCCCGTCGTTTGTTGCGTGCACCCGCTTGACCACCGCCACGACCACCGCGACCCGATGTGCCGCCCACTACAATAATTATCCCTTTTTCGGTCGTTGCTAGATTTTGAAGAAAAACAGAATCATTTTCGATGCACATTTTGTAAACTGGATTTTGCAGCGCCGGCGAGACACCGGGTTTTCGTGAGGCGGATCAGTGAATTCCGAAAGCAAAGATGATAGGCAAACCACAAACTGAAGACGACAAAATGTTTTTTGAATCGCAGATCTTGACAAGTGTAATTTACAGATCTGATGAAATTTGCCATCGTGGCGAGTAAAATAAAAAAACACCAAATATAGTACGCTTCTAATTTCGTTGCCTCATGCATTTTTACAGACGCAGGGAAACTCCCGCTCGAAGTCGAGGCAGACAACAAGCTCAACACACGGTCAACAAGCCACGCAGCTGGCACACAGCTTGTGTGACTGAAACATTCGAAACACACGCGAGCCAGCTGCGTGGCTCTGTAAAATGCATGAGGCAACGATATTGGAAATTTACAAAACAAACTAAAAAATTCTCTGGTTCTGCGGGCAATCGTTCTGTTGTTTCAAATCTTCAAAACTAGTGCGTAAAAATCAAAAAACTAATCCGTTATTGCTGCAGTGGTTTCATTCATGCATACGCAAAGTATGGCATGCACAAAATCCCAGGTACAGCCGGATAAAAACATCAACTTCAATTGTCAAAACAAAACCTCGCGCAATCCACCCCACTCACTAACTTCAGAAACTTGGAACCAAATTTAACCAAGACTTCCTCACCCCATCCAACTAACCAGTACTAATCTCGGGTGGTCCGGTATTAGACAGCATCGGACCCCGTGGCCCCCAGCCTTGTGTCGGCCCGGGACCCGGCGGTCCGCCCATGACCATCTGTTGATGCTCTGCCATACTCACTGGTGGTGCTTGAGGGACAAACTGGTGTTGTGGGGGCAGGCCGTATGGACCTGATCAAATGTAGAAACGATATTTTACGATGTTCATGACGTTTGTGTGCACATGACAATATCGAACAAGCCATACACCACCACTTGGGCATGATAACAGGACAATCATCAAGCGCTAACTCTCTGCATGCAGAGCTGTTAACCAAAGACACTCAGGCCTGTCGTATTGATCGTGTGGGATATGTGACCCAAGATGACCAACCGTGCGGTTGTGCTTGTTGAGTTGGATGTTGATGGTCGAGCGGTGGTCCGGGCATGTGATGCATGCCCACAGGCGGCGAAGCGATCATGATACCGCCACCTTGTTGGGGAGGGCCCTGCGGCATCATGATCTGTTGCGGCGGCATCATACCTGCAATGCGGAACACAATGTTTCATTTTATATTCCCGTTGCAAAGCCGGTGCACCAAGGTTGGCATACCCGCATTCTGCGGCGGTCCCTGTGGTTGTGGCTGCATCATCGGTTGTCCCCCGTGTTGACTGGTCGGCGTGCCCGGATGGTGCATACCGGGATGGGGCTGCATCATCGGTGAACGGATCATCGTGTCGAGAACCGCCGGCGACGGTACACCTGTTAGGAAAATTTAAACTTTGTAAAGTTAGAAAATGAGCTTGAGATCGTTTTGTGCGTTGAGATATGTAACTAGATTATTAGTGCTGTGTGTATAAGCGCAGATCACTACGGGACGACGGCTAACGTTTTGATTGATCACGATGATAACGGCAAGCTGTGTGCCTTCCGTGCTGCAGTTAAAATAGGGCTCCGATTCATTACCTCACCAATCAGGTGGATAGATGCATGTTTGTTTTCATCCATGTTTTCTAAGGGCGCCCTTAGTCATGGTGGAAAATGGAAATGGAAATACAAAAAATAATCTATGTCCAAGTTTTCCATTTTCATTTTCCAGTATGACTAAGGGCATATTGGAAAATGGAAATGAAACTGCAGCAGTCATGTTTTGACATGTGACAAAAACATTTTCTGTTCACCCAATTCTCGGCAGCTGATTGGTCAGATTTCACACAGAAAATGTTTTATTTCAATTCCATTTTCCATTTTCCAGTATGCCCTTAGTCATAATGGAAATGGAAATGGAAAACTTGGACATAGAATATTTTTTGCATTTCCATTTCCATTTTCCACTATGACTAAGGGCGCCCTAAACTGATAGTTTTTATTGCTGTAAATTGGTGCTAATAATTGACTCATTTCTGTAATTGGGTTTCATATCTGTCCCATACGAAACATTTTCGCAGCGACATGAACTATTTTTTTTTCTATTTGCTGCAAAGGACAGTCGCATTCATTTCACTGTGCGCACAAAAACGAGCGAATGTTTGCAAGTCTTGACTGGCTCCGACTCTGACAACACTTCTAGTAAGGTCGCGCTTCATCTGTTGACAAACAATATCGACCCCTGCCCCACCTCCACTCCTATTACTCATCGCTGACGGTGTCGGCCCGTGCGGTGGTGGTTGCGGCTGCTGCATGATGCGTTGTTGTTGCTGCATTTGTTGCTGTTGCATCTGACGCTCAATCTGCATTAGTTTCTGTTCGTCGATCTCAATCTGCAACATAATGATGACATTACCGCGTAACCATCCATGTGAAGAGCCTCTCCCACAACAACCTTCGCATTCCAGCTAATGCCATGTCCACAGTTCTATGCAGTGAGTAATCGTCATTTCTAGTGATCGAAAACGTCAAATCCAGGTCATGTTACTGTAAATCATACACTATCAATTGATCTTTCGAATGCAACATAACACTCAACAAAACAACGTGACACATTAGCCAGTCAGCCGCTAACCTTCAACGGTTGGAGGAACGTGTCTGTCAACGGCAGTCCCGTCTTTTCATCCGTTTCACCAACCATCGGTGGTCGTTCGAACATTCGACCGCCGTGGTGCGTATGAAGCACCGATTTCGCCACCTACAACGTGACACACGAGTCTTTTTGGCGTTTGTTCTGTTGTTCACAGAATGCTACCGCCTGCAAAGCACGCAGCACTAGCTGGCCGATGAACAGTTGAGAAAAGCCGGTTATGGGGCAAGACGACCTTGAGTAACGCAACAACAGCAGAACCAAAATGAATCAAGCACAACTACAAGTCTCTCCTTTGGACTCTGCTCTTTTCCTTGTCGATGCTTGCTCCATTGTCCAGCCACCCAACAACTTATTTCATGTTCAAACCTGATCGCATTTTTCGCTGTTCGATACCACATGATATTACCAACCGTTCATCTGAAGCCTCTCAATAAACCAAAAGTGACAAACTGCGAAGCTCTGTACACTGAATTGCCATACTTGACCACAGTGCAACCCAAAATTTGAAAGCCCGCACCTGTTGTTGTATAGTTTCAGGTTGGGTGTCCAGCTTGACCGCCTGAAACCACGACCAATTCCAACCCCGCCAGCCCTCGACCAAATCCCACGGAGTGACACGATGTTTCTCGGTTGGTCGCAGACCCTGTGAGAAGACTGAACTATAAAGTCCGAAACAAACACAAATGTTTTGGCGTCGGTACAAAATTCCATCCGCGGTGAACTTCGATAATTTGTTGATATTGATATCAATACAGTGACATAGTAACAATGACAGCAAATCGAAAAGCGTTGTTGTCACACTGTCTGATATTAGCTGAAAAAACAAAATCCAAGTCAACTTTAAACACAAAAATACGCTACCGGTCTGAACGCGCGCCTTCCATCGACACCCAGTGCACCGGAGCTGCTGACCAGTGAGCTATTCGAGCTGCCAGCACCGACGGTCAAGGGCGATTGTTTGGATTGAGATTTGGAGCTGGATGATTGACTCGAACTTGACTTGCCTACAATCGATTGTCGATTGGGATAGAATAGTTGACATGCATTGCAACCAGTGGTGTCGTTCAGAAATCGAAATTTTCCCATACCCAGCCCAATTTTCGGGAAATTTCCCATACATACCCCCAAAAATCAAAAATTTCCCATACCAGGGGGGGGGTTTCCAAAAACTCAAAAATTTCCCATACCCGAGGGTGGGGGTTTTGAAAAAAATGACCCCAAAAATCTTCTAAAAGTGCCAAAATTGGTCCAAAAAGGGCTTAAAACAGAGTTTTCTTGCGGTAGTAAGCGATTTTTGACATTTTTGGACGAAAAATGGCCAATTTTGGTACTTCTCGGGGTCAAAAAGTCATTTCTTAGGGGTGCTTGTTCCAAAAGTGAAAAATTTCCCATACCCCAGGCCGATTTCCCATACCCCATACCCGGGGGGTAACCCCCCCCAACCCCCCCCCCCCCAACGACACCACTGATTGCAACCCAGGACAACCACTCGCTGTTTGGTGAGCAGTAAACCGTCACAGGACAAAAATTGGCACTCGATGTGTAACAGTAAAAAATATAGGAGAACATTATGCTGCCGTTCATATTATCAGTGGACACAAAATGCGGCGAAAAACTACGGTTTTCTTTTTTTAGAAAACAAACGCAACCGACCAGTGCCCGACGTCGATGGTTGTGAGCTGTAGGGCTCACACGCAATAATGTCCACCATGGCGCGAGGCAATGGCACCAGTTGGGTCAAGATAGCTGCGTCACCTTGCAACTTGCGTTGGTTGAAACTCTGATAAACAATCACACATTTTGCATTTTGCAATCTAGAAGTTTTTCTCACAGTATGGCACGTCATAAAGAAAAAAGCGAACCTTTGACAATTTGGTCACGATCTTGGCGTGTGTTTTCTTGCACGTGTCCAATCCCCCAGCTGCATCAGGTATCTGTATTGCGTGCAACAGAATGGTGAGCATGTCAACGCACGCCTCGTAAAGAGACCTGCAATACATTCCGGACACGATTTAGGTGGGCATCAAACATCGTAAATATTTTTTTTTAATTTCTGCAAATAACTGACTCACAAGCTGGTGAGTGCATGTTGGTTACAATCCAAAAAAGTTCCGCTGTGGACTCTTAGGAGATTAGTTGTTTTACAAAAAAGTTACCCTGTGAGCTATGTAGGTAATATCAAATTCTAAACCCGAAAATCAACTTTTGAAACATTCGAGCAACAGACCCACAAGCAGCTTACCAGCCAGCCAGGCAGCTGTGCGCAATGTTTCAGAACTGCGCGTGGTTCACGTTCGGGTTTAGAGCTTGATCACATATAGCGCGCATTTCAGTGTAAGGCAGCGAATTTAGAAATTTACTATATCTGTGTTTCATTTGTGGGATATTGTATCTGTTTATCCGTTGATCATGAAACGAAAGAAACCAAAAAATGCGCTAAAAACTAAAAGCAAACATGTACCGATCCATTTCGGTGTTAACGAGTCCGAGCAGAATCATTTGTGAGAATAAATTAATCCAGAGATCACACTGTTGTCCACGCGATACCGTGTCGATCATACCGCCAATCTGGATATTGAAAAACAATAGCAATTACCAACATTTGCTGAATAAAAAATATATAAAATAATAAGAATTCAACCAACGAGATTCAATCGTAGTCGCAGATTCTGTCTGATTGTCACGCTGAACTCACGGTCGCACAACAGAACGGGCATCTGTAAAATCAGTGAAACCACACTGTATATCTATACTACTAAAACAGGAAGACGTATGTGTGTGTGTGGCCCCCTCCCTCGGGTACAAGGGTTAATTTTCACGGGTAGCTTTGGGTATGCTAACGGGTCTTCGGGGGGGGGGGGGTGGCACGGCACGGGCGCGGTGCTGTAGCCGGGCCGTAGGCACGGGTCCCGTCTCGTAACTGCCAACGAATAAAAAAACTCATGAAAAAGACATTTTAAATGACCACTTACATCCTTCACTCTATTCACATACTCCATCAATTGATTGTACAACGAGTCCAGCATTTTTCCGCGTTGTTCACCCTGTTGTTGCAGGCACGTCAACACCAGCGTTAGGAATGGTTCCTGACCCAGCAAAGCCGCACTGCAAATAATAATGTTTTGGAGACGCGAACAAGTGGACAAAGAATTATTTACCCGATGATGAAACAAAATGAACCAGGCTGCTTTGATAATCTAGCAAATTGCATAGCGCAGGAATGATGCGCAAGTGCAAGATAACACAAAATGTTTCTTTGGACCCATAAGGATGCGAGAGTATGAAAACAGAAAATCGTTTTCATGATCAGTATCAGGGTTGTTTAAAAAAAAGTGGTTAATTAATGGAAATGTCCAAAAATGGCCTTTTTCGAGGCAAAAAATTGGCACTTTTTTTCTGTGGACGGGACAATTTTTCCAAAATCGCGCCTGCGGCGCCCTGTATTGTCCCCAATCCGTACAGGGATGCGCGGGGATGGTCCTTTACAGTGATGTGGCACCGCTAATGTACTACTACATGCTACTACACATGTATATATGCAGGTCTGGTGCAAAACCGGGCGCGCAAAGTCGATCTGACGCGCAAGATTTGGGCTGTAATCGATATTTTGATGGTCGTATATCAGATATACGGCATTAAATGCATTAAAATACGTTGTACGGCATGCTACAATACATCAGAGTAACATCGTTAGTGAACATCAACCTCAGACTGGTCGGAGACCATGGAATCTGCACAATACTACCGGGTGTCACCACACAAGTTCGGCCTCACGCGAAAATTTTTCAATTTTTGAAAAATATGTTGTATCGATTTCATTTGTCCTGAAACGTCGTTTGCAACACTTTTTCTAATAAAAAAATTTTTTGTCAAGAAAAAATCAAAAATAATATTTTTTTTTAAAAAAAAAGCTCGTTGATTAAAAAATTTTTTTTCAACCCTGATCAGTAGTATAGTAAATTTCCAAATTCGTTGCCGCACAGTAAAGTGCGCCCCATAGTTAATGTCAGGTTCTAAACCCGAAAATCAACTTGTGAAACATTCGGACAACCAACCCACACGCAGCTTGCCAGCCAGCCAGGCAGCTGCGCGCAATGTTTCAAAACCGCGCGTGGTTAGTGTTCGGGTTTATAACTTGTCATTAACTATGGGGCGTATTTTACTGTGCGGCAGCGAATTTGAAAATTTACTATAATACCAAGAACGTTTTCATGATCAGTAAAACGAAGCCAGAATGACAATGAAAATAACCGCACCTCTGCTGCAACGCCGTTTTCGAGGTCCTATCTTTTGATGGTTTATCCAAATAGTCCGAAGCGGCACTCAACAGTTTGCCTTGTACATTATCGGGCAGACTCGAGATCAACGGACCCATCAGCCACAGATTCTTCACATCCGTGATTCTGAAGATTGTTTGACATGAACGTTTTGAAACAAAAAAGATCGAGAAAACTATGAAAATCTTCGCGGAAATACCTGCGTCCACAGCAGTGCTGCTTGGCCGGATCAGCGCCATTTGATTGTGTGAACAGTTCAATACACGATTCCGCTATTCGCTCGACCAGAATTTGCTCCTATGAACAAATCGAACACATGTACGGACTCATTTTGACATCGACTTTCAACTAAAATTAAGAGAAAATGCCACTTACACCGACGGACGACAATGTTGGTCGTTTGAGCAGCAACAACAGATCCAAGGCCGCCGCGCGCATGTTCCAAATGGTCGTGTGCTTGAGCACCTGAATAAACTGGAATGATAATTCTGGTTTTCATTCAAAATTTTGATAAGTGCCACGCCAATAAAAGTTGATAATGCACAGCAGTCAAGAAGTTGGCGGATTACCACGGCAAGACTGTTGCTTTTCCGTATTTTATCAAAGTAGGCTGATAACTAGCTTCCACGATCACGCCAGGACAACATCAACGAGTTGCTGAAGCCGACAAAATGCGCACCCGTGTGTGCCCGTTTTCACAGACAGACGGCTGACCAGGTGATCGTCAGTATGAACGTGCCACAATGCCCATGTGAGCACACAAGTGCAACCCGATTGTACTATTCAGCCAAACAAGGGTCGGTATGCTTGCTGCCATCGTCAGGTCGGGCTTGGTGCGGTTTGTGAAATGAATTCGGCCATACCTTGCGATTTTGTTGTCTCTGCGAGCTTGTCCAGGGTAAAAGTTGTTCCGGCGCGAGCCGCGAGTAACTTTTACGCTGGACAAAATTCACAACGTCGCAAAATAAAGCTCAAAACATTTTGCACCCCACGCCCTCGACCCGACCATGACAGCAAAATGCACATACCGGCCAAGACGAAGAGGTGAAGGTCAAGGTTGTAGGTTGTCAACCTGGGGTATGGCCCATTTAGTAGCACATTACAAAGAAACCAAGTCCAGAAAAAATCAACCTGAGCAATGACAGCCGATTCGTCCCTTCCATACCCGCCATTGCCAGCCAACTCGTCAATCGATATCGTGATCGTACGTGCATCACACGGACGCCGGGTGACCAATCGCAGCAGACGTTGCGCCTGTGAATTGGTGAGGTTGACAATATTCAAATATTGAGGGCAACCTAGGTGGTACGCTTTACATTTTTAGGTTCAAGGCAAGCGCTTTGTGGTGAACATGCCGCTTCTGTTCACAGGTCAAGAAAACTGAACACAAAATCACAAATGAAACATTACCGATTCGATACGCAGCAGTTGGTGGAACAGATGCTTCTCATTCATCAGGTAGTCGGGCTGAAACACCAGGCAACCCATTTGGTTCACAAACATCAGTTGAGGCAGCTCAACACAAATAAGTATAAATACTGATATGGAACGAAAATGTTTCGACAGTTGAGTAAACAAGTAGGCAGTCTTCCGTAACGGTCAATAATCCGATTAGCGAAAAAAATTATCATACTGCAAACAATATCAAACGGAACAAAAGGAGCGAATCCATTCGCATTAGCGGACGGAAGCGAAGCGGAGTTGTCAACTTCTACTTATACTTTGCGATTTAGTTTTTTATTTATACCTCGAGGGCTCAGCACAAAAGTCGTGTGCGTGTGAAGAACTTCTGCCGCACTCACAAATAATTCTTTTGGTTCCACATATCACAACAGGATTAAAAAATGCCAAATTCAGCATTCACCGCGGATAAGGAAAACTGATACAGCCGTGTCTGTTGAAGCTTGTTGTTGTTGTTGTCTTGCTTGTGAACTCTGAACCGCCACACCAAACGTATGCTCCCGGAAGGACTCGAACCTCCGACCTCCCAGCCACCAGGCCTGGACAGCCAGTTGCTCTACCAACTGAGCTACGGGAACGCGGTTTGGCTGCGGCTCAAAGTTGCACTTATACCCATGCAACCGTGCAGACACACACTGCTTTGCACGCCACACGCTACACGTTGCGTTGGCTAGCAGACTTCCAGTCCACACATCCTCCCATTCACGGAAGGTTTGACCTCAAACCTGCGGGTTTCCACCCGTCTTTCTCCGAACCAGCGCTACGACAGGCACGGAGCTACCCTGAATCCGGCAGAGTAGCTGCACTCACCTTTCCACAGGCAAGCACTCGCGGACTTCCGTCCCACCAGGGGATCTCCGCTTCACGCACCTTCGCATCGTGTCCCCACACGCAGGCACTTGCGACCCAACCCTGAATACGGCAGGATTGTCGCTGCGCACTTCCCTTTCCACAGGCAAGCACTCGCGGGCTTTGACCCACAAGGGGCTAACCGCTCGCACCTCGTGTGCCACACGATAGCGCCACCTCCCTCTTTCAGAAGGTCTGACCCCAGACCGGCTCCTTGGCCGTCACTGCGGGTTGGTTCATCTCAACTTGGGCTCACCAATTGTGAACTCTGAACCGCCACACCAAACGTATGCTCCCGGAAGGACTCGAACCTCCGACCTCCCAGCCACCAGGCCTGGACAGCCAGTTGCTCTACCAACTGAGCTACGGGAACGCGGTTTGGCTGCGGCTCAAAGTTGCACTTATACCCATGCAACCGTGCAGACACACACTGCTTTGCACGCCACACGCTACACGTTGCGTTGGCTAGCAGACTTCCAGTCCACACATCCTCCCATTCACGGAAGGTTTGACCTCAAACCTGCGGGTTTCCACCCGTCTTTCTCCGAACCAGCGCTACGACAGGCACGGAGCTACCCTGAATCCGGCAGAGTAGCCGCACTCACCTTTCCACAGGCAAGCACTCGCGGACTTCCGTCCCACCAGGGGATCTCCGCTTCACGCACCTTCGCATCGTGTCCCCACACGCAGGCACTTGCGACCCAACCCTGAATACGGCAGGATTGTCGCTGCGCACTTCCCTTTCCACAGGCAAGCACTCGCGGGCTTTGACCCACAAGGGGCTAACCGCTCGCACCTCGTGTGCCACACGATAGCGCCACCTCCCTCTTTCAGAAGGTCTGACCCCAGACCGGCTCCTTGGCCGTCACTGCGGGTTGGTTCATCTCAACTTGGGCTCACCAATTGTGAACTCTGAACCGCCACACCAAACGTATGCTCCCGGAAGGACTCGAACCTCCGACCTCCCAGCCACCAGGCCTGGACAGCCAGTTGCTCTACCAACTGAGCTACGGGAACGCGGTTTGGCTGCGGCTCAAAGTTGCACTTATACCCATGCAACCGTGCAGACACACACTGCTTTGCACGCCACACGCTACACGTTGCGTTGGCTAGCAGACTTCCAGTCCACATGCTTGCAAGCCACCATGGTTCATCAGGAAATAGATCAGAGCTAAGTTTTCCTTGTGCATGCGTTGAAATATTTTCATCTGCGTTCACAAAAGTTGACAGATCGCAACGGGTGCAAAATAGTTAGGCAAACTTTCTCAACAAAGATAATCAAAGGTAATTGGCTGAATGAAGCTGCCCGTCTCACACTAACATCATAGAGCAACCGCGTCTTGAGCCAATCCTGATGTCCGAATCGTTCCCTCAGCTGATTGGCCACAGCAAACACACTCGGTTTATTGTTTGTTGCGGTCGACTCAAATGCTGATGATGGCGCAGTCGTTGTGGGTTCATCAATATTCAGTGACATATCGGCTGAAAAAAAAAACACGGTAAAGACGACACAATGCACTTTTTCTAGTGGTTACCTTCCAAATGATCAAATGTACACAGTGACCGACAGTTTTTGGTCCCAAATCTACCGTTCAGTAAGATTCCGTGGATCATTCTGTGGTGAACATTCTCGACTGTCAACGAGTATATTTAGTTAGTTTATAGCGTCGACACCCACTCAATGATACATAAATAAGAAGATTAAGTGAAAGAAGCATAATTACAAGACCGGGTGTGAAGTTTACGGACATGAAAGTAACGAAAGTCAACGAGTATATCGGGTCACATATCCACGAGGCAACAGAGAGAAATGTTCCGCAAGAAAAAAAGAGAAAATTCCCACAACGAACATAGAATGAATGTGGCCAGCAGGACAACCACGACGCCGCGACAGCATTTCTCCGATTCGGCACTTTCTCGCGCGCAACGAAACTCGAACGGCAGCAGACAACGCTCGGCCATCAGACGACCGAACGGTAGGGGCTCTGTGCAAGGTGAAAATATGCACGTAAAAGTATTCGAGAATCCTGTCGCGCGCATAAACAGATTTTAACGTGACTGGCTTCACACGAGGCGTTCATCAGCCAGCTCATGTATGCACGTACGTGGCACTAACATTCTAAACGCACTGCAGACAAAATAAATAATTAATGTCGCCATACCAGTATCGCCAGCAAAAGCGACCGACAGAATGCGCAACGCCAATCGCACGCCGACTGCTTCCGTGATGATACGCAGTTTGTCGGCATCTGAAGGGTTGTAAAAGAATTAGGTGAAGTTAAAAAACCTATAACTTCCCCAAACTTGATAACTATAAAGTTATGACGATCTGAGAAAAACCTAAAGTTGCTTAAAAGTGATACAATGCAAACGCATAAATAATTCGTCCCTCGCATCAATTAACAAGTATCTGGTTTGGAGATTATGTGATTTCAATACCTTCAACACTCTCGTTACTATAAACGCGATATAAAACAAAACAATCACAACATTCATGCAACTTCAAATGCATACCAACCAGAACAGGCTTTTATAGCAGCAATGAGCGCACCAAGTGCGTTGGCAGCTTGTAACAGTAAGTCTTGCAGACTCGCACCGCAATACGCCATCAGCTGCACAACGAACCAGGCCATCGAATCGTCTCGATCTTCGTCTGACGCCTGAAAATGGTGATGTTTCACGATCTAACCTTGTCAATGAGATGCGTTTAGTCATGGTGTTCTACTCAGGGTTGGATTAAAAAAAAGTAAAAATTTTTTTGTAACAAAAAAATTTTTTTTTAAAAAAGTTGGCCACTTTTTTTATTTTAAAATTTTAAAAAGTAAGTCCACTTTTTTTATTATTTTTTCACTTTTTTTCGTTATTTTCTGACTTTTTTAAGCTAAAAAGGCATGTTTTCATGTGTTTTGTTGCCCATGTTTCTCAAAAAATTGCCTGCGGCGCTTATATTTCAGTTTAAAATGGCGTTGTGATGGACTCATACAGTTCCCAGACATCCCAACAATAGCTGCATGTATAATATAGGACACCCCATACCGTATACTGTACAGTTATTGAGCGTGTCGTAAGCTATCGACATGCTCGCCTGTTTGCAGTTGTGTGGATTAGCTATTTGTTGCTTTTGTGACACAAAGTGATTATGGTGTGAGTCTTTACCTCTCTTCAAATTTATTCCCAAATTCACAAACAGAAGGTTGGTCTTCCCTTTGTCACATACAGTATGTATACCCACATTACACACACATTACCTTCGAATTTCTCAAAGTCATGACCAAAAGGGATTAGATCGCAGGTGATTACGTAAACATGCAAGCCAGTGGAAAAGTTCTCTTTAGTGTCCCTCAAAACATACCTTACTAACATGATTTCAGAAATTTGATTCCTCAAGAAACCAATTTTTTGGGGGTCCGGAATAAAAAAAAAAGTGATTTTTAAAAAAAAATTTTAAAAAGTTTTTTTTTTAAAAAAGTTCGATAATAAAAAAAATTTTTTAATCCAACCCTGGTTCTACTGTTGTGCAACGTCCTTGCGTTACGGATCGCAATTCATGTGCCTATTATTAACACTATCCATTGAAGCATTTCCATTGCAACCTTCGCGCCAACTCAATAATACATAGACAGTAACGTTAAGTCGAAGAAGCATATTACGAAACGTCGGTCAGCCATTGTCATATCACTGAGAATGCGACACAATTTTCAGAACGAACAAAATACTGAGGAAGCTTTGCCAGAAAAGCCAAGAATGTTTTCACGCTTGGACAAAAATTCAAGCCGATAACGGTTATTGATCGAGTACCGCTTTTCGAAAAATCACCCCAATCAAACTCACATTAAAATCGCGCAACAAATCATTGTATCCGAACGATTTGTCGGGCACATTCGCGTAGAACAACGCCCGTAACGCACTGATCCATTCGAGATTCAGCACTGGACACGCAGCACTGACGTTGGCACACAATTGGCCGAGCTCAGCCAGACTGCGAAAAGACTGGCATTTTATTGTATTGTTGTGGTCGAGCTTCAACAGGCAGTCCCTGACGCGGCACCTTACATTTACGGCGAGGCACACTTGCCCACAAATGCAATATACTAAACATGAATCAAAATGCAACAACACGCTCGCACCGTTGTGTATTTCCATGTGACGCATTCACAGCCAGAATGGCGTTGCACACAAACGAATGTCGTGCCAGTCGGTGTTCGTGCAAATCACGCACCAACGACGATGCTGGACTGAGATCGATGTCCGATCGAGATCTTAGGTAAGAAAGTCAATTACGAAAAAGGACACACAAATCAGTAATATGATTAGCAGGGGCACCCGACTTTGGACTTTCAAACAGTTGCTTCATGTAATCCTTGTTGTAATCGAACGTCGGTGGATTCGGCAGCTTGTTATCGCGACTCGAGCACATCGCCGACTCCATTCGTTCCAGCAGACGGGCACCTTGAAATCAATTTCAAAAATCGTCTTCTTTTCATTTCTCACACAAGCTCATGTTCCAATCAACTCACCAATCTGCGCATCTTGCGACGTTTTCAGCACGGTCCGCAGTCGATTCAAATACACCAGACACGCACGCGTGTGGCCACTGCTCGCTGTTGGGTTCAGCTGCTCACACAATTTGATCAGGCTGAAATTATGGGGCTTGGTGTGTCTTATGGGTCGGGCTGCCATCTGGTGCATTCGCACTGACGATGACCAGGTACGCCGCCCGTGTGTGCTAAGCGGTCAACAGAGACAACCCAGCAAACACGCTGCATTATATATCAGTTATCAACATACAAATTCAACGCCCGTGAACCTTGCATAAATATTCCCAATCTCCTCCCCACACATGAGCACGAACGCATTGTGATGTCGTAGGAATCCAATACAAACGACAGCCATCTGTGTGCCATAACTGTTGGCATGCGTCAACTGTAAACTCCTGGTCACAAGCTGGCGCTCGACCGAGACAAGAAGTTCGGCCGTCTGCAACAATACCACAGAATATTTCTGCATAAATACAAAATTCTAATACCGTATGAAATTTATCTTCCTTCCTACTTTTCATTTGCCAATAAAAACAATTTCTAAAAGTCCTTCATGCATCCGCATCTAACAGAATCATCAAAACCATACCTCCTCAATAAAGTCCACCATTCCGAACACATAGTTGCATTGATGCATCAACATCAACAATGAGTCCAGCGCAAGAGGACTGGGTAGCGTGTTGGCATCGCCTTTGAGAAAGTCATGCCATTGGTGGATGAATGAATCGGCACACAGGCCGCACACCACGTGCTGATCGTACACGCACAGGGCGCTGTGATGGCGAAGGATTGTTTGATTAGTTTATTAGTCTTCTCCATGTCGTCATTCGATTATTAGGACCCAATTTTAATTCAGTGTCGAATATCCGCTACTCGCGTGACCGTGACAACTGGGAACTTGCAGACATCGGTACATAGAGACTAACATGTAGGTCTGTTATGCAAGGCCGATTGCACCGTGTGGTCACATGGCGGATGATCACAACTACAAACCCATTATACGACCCGTAAATATCTAGGAAAGATCAACCTAGAACAGATAAAAGCTCAAGTCCGGTAGCTCCAACCTGAATTTCCTCGTGAACTCCGCAAAGGCGTCCTCACTGAGTTTCTGTTTGATTTTGTACGAGCCGTTATCCGAACATTCAAACACACTTTTCTTGTGCCACAACTTCGAAAGATCTTTCGCCAACTGAAAAACACAAGACAAATTATGATCAAATTGAAAAATAAAACACGCCAACAGCCCAACAGCACCAGCTGACCTTTCGCACAGTGTGTTTGTGCTGCTCTCGCACAACGCCAAACCCGTACAACATTGCATATCGTTGGTTGCACTCGTGGCGGTATGAATCTTGCTGAAAGCGAAATGCCTCTGGTGTTGCCTTGAACAGAAAGCAAAAATGTTTCGACGACTTTATGTATAGTTGCTCGAAAAGACGAAAAGTAATGGGTGGCCGTCGAAAACCCCGAAAAAAACCCCGAAACGGAAAACCCCGAAAATAAAACCCCGAAAACGAAAAACCCCGAAAAAAGCCCGAAAAATAAAAAATGTCAGGGGTGAAAAAAAATCTTGTTAGAGGTGGGTATTCATGTCGCTCGTGACCCACGAGTGAAACATCACCCCTACACTTGATAAATTGGCTTCGGATCAGACTTGAACCTAGACTTGGGCTTAGGCTTGTTCATAGGCTTTGGCTTAGGCTACCAGCCAGGAAGACATGTCCATATGAAGGAAACATCCACAAATGTACAGCTGCACAGGCTTTCTTTCAGGGTTAGGCTTAGGCTTAGGCTGCCAGCCAGGAAGACCTGTCCATTTGAAGAAAACTTCCACAAAAACCTAACTGCTCAGGCTTTCCTTCAGGGTTAGGCTTAGGCTTAGGCTGCCAGCCAGGAAGACCTGGCCACATGAAGGCAACATCCACAAAAGTTTAACATAATAGGCCTTCATTCAGGGTTAGGCTTAGGCTTAGGCTGCCAGCCAGGAAGACATGAACAAAGGAGAATTACCTAACTTGTGCCCGAACTGTACCAGTGCCCATTTTTTGGTGCACGAACGACATGAATACCCTTCTCTAACAAAAAGAATTGTTTTCCACACATTTTATATTTTTCGGGGTTTTTCGTTTTCGGGGTTTTTTTGGGGTTTTTCGTTTTCGGGGTTTTATTTTCGGGGTTTTTATTTTTCGGGGTTTTTTCGGCGTTTTTTTTCGGGGTTTTTTTCGGGGTTTTCGACCCCGACGTATCACCTGGTAGTGCCTTTTGCATGTCAAAAAGAACAAAAAACAACGAACCTAATCGTCAACAAAAAAATGACAAACTGACTAATCGAAAACCAAGCTCGACCAATTAAACCTTGCCTTTCAAACTAAACCACATCAAATAAAAACAATTCAGAAAACACCATTGTCCACACTGCGAGCTAACCTGCGGCAACGGCAGGTGTATCAAATATCGGTAATGTTTGGGCAAGTGTTGATGTTGCGTGAATGCCTCGGATTCTCTGCTCTGTTGTGTTTGCGATTGTGTGCCTGTGCTTGTGGCAACAGCAGTGGTGGAGGCAGGTGGCAGGGTGACGGACGATGTCGTAGTGGACAGAGCCATGGTGGACAGCGCCATTTGCGAGCCCGACATCGGACCTGTGAAAGTCGTGAAAGTACTGGCCAAATGGCTATTGCTGTTATAGTTGCATGCAGATGGAACAAAGCCGCTTTTTCTAAAAAAACGAAAAAACTGTCTTTTTCTGTAGGCCAAAATAACGAGTTTTCCAAAAAAAGTTGGAAACTTAGATCACATTTTGCCCAAAAGGTGCCCCATTCGAACAGTCGACCAACTTTTGGCCTGGAAAAATATAAAAAACGTTTTTTTCTGAAAAAAGCGTTTTTTTTTTCAGTAAAATATACTTGTCCGAAAAATTTGCCAGTATAAGTGGCCGTAGCTTACTGGGCCCACTGTTTTCTGATCAGCACAAAACGCCTTGGCTTGAAGGACAGCTAGCGTACCAGTTTTTTTGCGCCAGCCACAATCATTGAAATAAATGCTCAGTCTCGAAGAACCCAGTGACCAACAAGCCAACGCATATGCAACCCAATCACCACGTCTGATCAGACCCAGTCTGACATTGTTATATCATGTCCATCAGTTGTTTGTTGTGCCGGACTGGTGTTGGTCCGGTGTCATCAATCCTGATAACAAGATTCAAAAACAAACAATGCCCCCCTTCACCAACCAGGGGTCAAGGGAATGCTGTTTGATACAGTGCCGAGTGACAGACCCATTGATGAGCCAAATATCTCTGACGACGACGTCCCTACACCAGCAACGGCGGTGCTGGTCTGAGCCGGAGGAGGTCGACGTTGTTGTTGTTCGCGGATGACACGATGCGATTGCGTGTCCAACTCGCCTGAGACAGTGCGTTTGATTAAATTTTTACATTGTTTTCATGAACTAAGAACTTCAGCAACAACACGAACCAATTGCGATCAAACTGCGAATATAGCGATCATGGGAGAACAGATTGGCGCGCACCAATTCGCTGAACAAAAGCATCAGTGATGCGAATTGTGTGCTGTAATGCTCGTCGCCTGCAAAATAAACGGCGGTTTCGTTTCGATCGAATGGTGCACTTTTGAATGTGTAAATGAAAAGCATCATGCCTAACCAGGTTGGGGACCATCGTTCTCCAGCACTGATTGCAAAAGGTCCTGATAGACGTATGCCTGGTTCTCGCCACCATTCTGTAAAAACAACACGAAATAATAACACGTCATAACTCGTTGGCGAAGCATTTAAAATCTGCTTTAGGCAAACTGCTCGATTGACGAAATAATTTTCCCCTTTGGGTGCAAGGAGTTTCACGTCTTGCTTCAGGACTAGATTCTGCCATTTTACGTTTCGTCCACTGTCCATTGACAGCCCAGAACCAAACCTCCCTCATCTCAATCTGTACCAGCAAATGTTTCCCGCACAACAAAAAAGAAACGAAAAGCTCAATAAATGTCAATTTCAGCTGTTGCTTGTAAAAAGAACCACAACACAAGCACACAGTTTAACAAGCGAAACGGTCGCACTAGGCAACAACGAATGCCAACCTCTCTGATGTGCAATTCGATCATGTTGACGACAGCGAGAGAGCGATGCGAGCCCTGACGTTGTTCGGTGAACGCCCATTGACACAGCAGTTTGATGACGTGCTGGTCCGTCAACTGCGTGCAATATAGTGCTCGCGTTTGTTTGTCACTTAGATTGTAAACTTACGTTGATTATCTTTAGTCAAATAAGCAGTGGGCATGAAAAAAAAACCGAATACGAACCAAACACAATTTGGTAAAAAAATATAACACAGAAATATGACAGTAAACAAATAATACATCGGCGTTAGTCATGACGATAGATGGTTACCTGGTCGGAGTCGGACGACTGGAAAATGGCGGTGTACAAATCACTGATCGGAGCGCCATCATCGAACGCAAACTGATCGAGCACATCCAACGTTCGCAACAGTTGCGGCACGGACGAACCTAAAAATTATTAAGGAGATCATAAAAAAATCACAAAATAAAAAACCATAAAAGAGAACTATGTGCAAGACACTCACCAAATCCACAACATTGCGATGCATTACCGCTCGAATTGATGTTGGCAAAGCGAGACTCGACCACTTGGCTGCGACGCGTGATCGTGGCCTCGCGGAAACGGTAGATCTCACGCAACTGAAATGGCGGGGATCAGGATTCATGTGATGGCGCAGTCCCAGTGATGTGGTTGGGGGGGGCAGGAGTAACACCCCCGAATATGGGTCAGCTATCTGTGTGTTCACCGAAAAAATCCATACCCCTGACACGTTTAGTCATGGCAAGACAAACAAAATTATCACCCGAAACGGAAATAAACTGGCAAGTGCGGAAACACTAAGAGCCTGGGACGGGCTCGAAACTGGCCGAAATTCAACCAAACGTGCAAACAAAGAGGACCGCAATCGGCCTCACCCTTTCACTAAACGGCACGGTCACATTCGACCGATAGGTTCGTTCCGGTCCACCCTCCACGATGGGCAATTGTGACGGGGCGCACGGACAGAAGTCGAGTGGCGAACCACACAAATACGACCAGGGTCGGTCCAGCCATTGTGCATCGATTGATGTCGTTGCAGCTGCGTCTGGGACGGAGTCGGTGCAGGCGGATATAGCTGACGTGCCATTGGCGTCTGTGTGCAGTGGGAAACATTTCGTTGACAAATTTGGTAACAGTTGTTTTCCGACATTTAACTTTTACGCTGGTCAAAACTGTATCACACCAGCGAGCACCAAGTCACCTCAGTTCAAGAAGTCACGCTGCTAAAACGGAAGTGATCTGATCATCAGGTCTGATACCACCACGCCGACATATATGTAGACCAGTGATGTCGTTGGTCCGAGCAAGAAAGCTAGCTAGCTGGAGGGGTCCGGCGCAAGAAAGCTAGCTAGCTAGCCGGGTACCCCGATTTGGGGGGTATTGGTCCAGAAGTCAAAAACAGGGGTATAAAAATTGGTCGAAATTTTGCTAAAATAAGCCTTAAAATCGTATTTTTGTGCACGTGTGAGAAAATTTGAACGAATTTGACCATTTTGGCCCACAAAAAGGTCATTTTGGCACTAAAATCAACACTTTTTTTTACTTGGTGACCGGAGCAAGAAAGCTAGCTAGCCAGTTTGGGGGTATGGGTTTCGGAGCAAGAAAGCTACCTAGCAGTTGGGGGGTAATACCCCCCATACCCCCCCCAACCACATCACTGATGTAGACTGTGCCACACATCAGTCACCCCCGCATCACAAACATACTCGAGTTCGGATCAGGCGACAAATAATTCCAGACGAGCGCAGTGGGACAGTCCAACAACACGGCGTGTATGAGGGCACACAGACCGACCACAATCTGCTTGTGATGTGCACATTGTTGGTACTCATGTAGACATTGGCGCACTTGGGCACTATTAGGGGGTGGCGACGGACAGTAGCTGGAACGATAAGGAGGAAAATATTTGATCGCCGTAACTAACGAACACCAAAATAAAGCTGACCCGTCGTTTTGTCTGCGCTCCCACTCCAGGTACAGTTGCTGTAGTTTGCGAGCACAAATATAAGCAAGACGACGACTGAAAGCCTCCGATTGAACAAAGCCGTCGACAAACTGCAAAATTTGAAGAGCAATTTTCAAAATTAACAAGAAACAGAAAGTAATAACATTAACAAACCTGTAGGACGTACGGCAAGACCAATTTCAGAATTCCATGCGATTTCGGCTTGAAGCACTTCTCTTGAAATATGTCCAAAAGCCAATTGAGATAATCTTGACGATCCAGCAAACCTTCCTGAATTTTCATGTGATTAGAACACTGAATCTGCGAATCGAGTGTGTTGCTTCATCCAATCAGTGCAATGGTCTCGTAACAAAGCCAAGCGATAAGTTAACCAAAGACGATTCAACGATTACATAAATGACGCGATATTTACGCTGACACCAAGATGATAACGTCATGAGTTGATTAAAACAACAACCCCGAACAAACCGACCTCAAACATGAACCTGCCCAATCTGGTGCAATACTGCCATTGTTTGCGCGCCGAATCGTGATCAGCGGTGAACATTTGTGATCCAGTCAGCGAATAGCAATCATTCAATTTCAGCAACTGTTCGTGCAAGAGACGCACAATGTGTAGCGTCCATTCTGGAAATGTTGAGTTGTTTTTCGTTTTTCTAGATTTTTCTTAATTTTCAGTTTTATAACCAGAATAAGCGTCAGTCTGCTGCTTCTTCCTGAATTTCGTCGTTTCCTGCTGTAGATTGTAGTAGGCGGCCGTCATTTTGATGAACCACGCCGCGCGACTCATCGGAATGTTGAAATCACACAGCGTGTTGAGAATCTCCTCGCGTTTGTTGAAGATCGGAAACTGAAATATGAAATGTAATTCCATAAAAATGTAAAATACAGAAACAAATAACAGCGAATTGCACTCACACTTCGAGCGAGAGTTGTGAGAGCTTTGTTGCCCGCCAGATCACGAAACCAGCTGACCTTTTCTTGCGGTTTGGCTGACGCCTAAAACAGACGGGACAAGTATGCACAGACAGGTGGGTCAACGGACTTTCTGAGCAACTAAAACAGATTTGTTGTCTCAAGCACACTCACGTGCCAAAATCCCACATCCTTGTTCCCAACTTTCTTCTTCTCCTTGTCTTGCCATGCGTTCAGATCGGATTTCTTGGCGAGAATCGAATTGTACGATTTGGCAATCTGGAAATGAGCATGATGAGAAAACGACGAAAGAACTAAAGGCAACCAGGGTTTTAAAAAAGACCACCTTTGCCACACACGACTCCAAACCCTCGACCAAACGAGGTTCCCGTGCCGAACCAGTCTCTTCAGCCAGCAATGAATTAGTGAAACCTTTGTTCAGCTGCTCTTGAGTCAGCTCATCCTATAAGCACTCGCAACAATGGGTTGTGAAAATGAGATGAGCGAGAAACGCCCAAATAATACAAACAAACTCACCTCTTTCTGCCCGGTTTCCTGCGGATAGAAGTCCGGCGGGCCGAGTTTCGCCCGTTTCAACGGACGTTTATATTGACCCGACATTCTAAATTTACATTACCAAGCGAAGAAAATAAAATACGATCTCGAAGATCGTTGTTTTACGATAAGCACAATGGTGTGCGCGGTGGATTCAACCGACAACCACAAAAAATAATATGCAACAAACACAAGTAACAAAACTTTTATTCATATTCACAAATTGTGCAGGAAGAAGTAAAGACAAAATGTTACAAAACGATGATAAAAGAATCAATCGTTGCTCAGTTGCTTTCGGTTTCTCACTCGCCTGTCGCTGGTGAGAGCACTACAATAAAAATAGTTCCATGATAATAAATGTAAGACAGAAATTGAAAAACATAAAACTAAGCGAACGTACTATTTAGTTTCAGTGCTTCTCGCTCCAAACCAGCACGTCGAACCACTTCTTCGAGGGTCACACCGGAAGTGCTCAATGATGGATGGTCCTGAGAGAAAATAAAAAAATTTGAAAATTGGTAAAAAAAATAAATAGGAAAACAATTCTTTAAAACGTACCGGATCAGTTTCCTTGAGTGCCTGATAATACAGCAGCAGATCTTGGACGTCTGACTGACAAACCGGTTGGTACATTTGCAGATCTGAACAAATGCGACAATTTTCATCTAATGGTTCGTATGCGAGATAATGAAGAGCAACCACGAGTGCATACCGCGACATTCTTTCGATTTTAGTGTCGTTGTGCCATCGGCTGCCGACGTGGTTTTCGTCGCGACTTCTTGCAAGTCTAAAATGTCAAAAAAATTAAAACGTCAAGAAATGAAAATTATAATCAAATTCGAACGAAAAATTCAAACCTTCGTCATCAGACGAGAGCGCGTCGGGTTCGCCAGCGTGCGTTTTGCAGTCCTGGATCATCCTGCGAAAATCAAAATGTCGAAGAACTGTCATAAAATCAGAATTGAAATGAAAATCAGAATAACAATAACCCAGACAAACTGACATTCTAGCGCGTTTCGCAGCCCTCAGTTTGATTCGACGCAAACGCGCACGACGCTGCATCGATCGATACGGGTCTTCGTCGGTCGACAACGTCACTGGTTCGTCGTCCGGTTGAGAACTGGCCGTCTCGAGCAAACGCTGCGAAAAACAATTAAAATTACCGTAGTTTATGGTGCGGTTTTACTCACAAAATGAATGCGAATTGTTGCTCGTGAGCCAGAAAGTGGTGTCGTCGGAAAATCAAAGTTAGGATACCGGATACCCCTGGGAAAAATCAAGATACCGGATAAAACGGGGGTAGCCACCCGTTCCTCCCCAAAGATACCGCTGGCTAGAAATGTTCCAACGGTTACATAACCGACGTGGAAAACGCATGTGAGACCAATGATAAAAACTCACGCATCCATGGCGAAAGGAAAACAAGTGAATTCCAACAAAAAACACAGCGAACCCTTCTCGATGCCAACAGTTTCCTGAACAACTGCACATAGTAGCACCGAATGTAGTGGTCGTGAAGCACGCGTGCATTGTCGCGCACGCGGACGGCCACCGGCGGATTCACAAAGTCGAGGGTGCCCGCTGCAAAATACAATAAAAATAACGTACTATTTTGCAAAAATGAAATTCAAAACTAAAAACTGGAAGCCGAAGCAGATACTTTCACAAGTTTTTTGCAACACAAACCTTTCAACTTGTTGTGGAACTGAACCAGCGGATGGCCGAAGTAAAAGTTGACGTTTGGGTTAAAGATGTCATCGAGCATTTTAGACGATCGAGGAGCGGTTTGGAAATCGCTCGGCAGATAACGCTACAAAAACATGGACTGGTGTGAATGCTGAACAACGACAATAGTCATGCGAGTTTTACCCAGCCCACCAACCAACCAGGTATCAATGCCTTTTATATGCCATCTTTATTTGGCGTTCAAGCAAGACAGCGCCGTGCAGTTTTTAATTGCAATAATATTGTTGAGGCGCAATTTTCAGCCAGGTATAGTAAATTTCCAGATTCACTTCCGCGCAGTAAAATACGCCCCATAGTTTTTGTCCCCGTCTGACCGACAACCCAAACGCTGACCACGCGCAGTTCTAAAACATTGCGCACATGTGCCTGGCCAGCTGCGTGTGTTTGCTGTCCCAACGTTTCAAAAGTTGACTTTCGCGTTTAAATCTGGGCATTATGATGAAGTATACCTCACTGCACGCAGCGCAGAAATATATCATAAACAACAGAATCTAAGGTCCATGCAACGACGGGTTTTACCAACAAACAGAGACGAAACACACCATCAAATGTTGTTGAGACGCCGGTGTTAGAGAATTGAAGCTGTCGCGGCACAACGTGTTCAGAAAGACATCTTGCTGCAACATAAAACACGTTTTGTACCATTCGTTACTCACAAGATCAGAAACGGGCAGGAATGCTGGACTTGTCGACAGGGCCGGGCCGGGAATTTGGGGCGGGGCAGGGGCGGGCTTCCCCGGTATGCTGTAAGTAGAAATTTTCAATTTCTGAACCAAAAAAGCAAAATCTTTGCGCCTCGCGCATTAATGTTCAATAATTCTTGACATTTTCAGCCACCGGCTTGAAGAATCAGATTTTCCGCAGGAAATTTTCCCATTTTTTGGACTTTTTCAATTTTCGACCCTTAAAACATTGGATGACCGGGTCCGGCCGACTTTGCCCAACACGTTTCCGATCTTGGATTTGTTACAATGTCCACGGAAAACAAATTTTTTATGACACATGTTCAAAATTGGGCAAAACAAATAGTGTGACATAATGCAACCAACGTCTTCCACCAAAGCCGTCGGCAGATCGTGTGCTTGACCGCCAATGTAGATTCGTTTTGCCATTTTGCACGAGACGTGCTTGATGATACGAAACGATACGAACAACGTTCACGAATGCAATGCCCCAGACCAGCCGCTCTTAAAAATTCTCTTCCATTCAGTTTCAGCACCCGCCTTGGCTCGTAGCTGTGCCCGCGCCCGTGATTTCCTGCATGCAAGCGACGAGGGGTATTATATACTATTGCGCGACATGAGATCGTGGCTGAACATCCAGAAACAAAAAAGCGCAAGCAATGCTGAAAACCAGAAACTAATCATGTCAGAGATATTGAGACTCCGGTCAGCCCATGAGTAACAATCCATTTTTACGAGAAATACTCAACCCATCACATGTGAGTTTACTCCAACTTTACTCAAACACAGTGGTGTATCAAGCACACAGACAATAAGCAGCACAATAATTTCGACACAAACTTATGGACGCATTAGAGTTGCAAAATAATGGATGATATATAATGCAACATTTGTGAAGTATGAAACAGAATTCGCTGAAACGGTCACATTGGGACAAACAATGCACAAAAATACACAAAACAACGCCAACTACAGTATTCCACAAAACCACACTCTGTAAACCGCATATTCGAGACACAAAAATGGAAGCGAACTGTTCTTATTTGACCTCGTTTAGCAACGCTAAATCTGAGAACTCATCATACAAGAGAGCACAAAACTAGACAAAACGCACACTTTAGAATAAGCAGCATCAATATCTTTTCAAAGCTCAACAAAATATGCAGTTTAGTTGCTTGAACGATGTACCAGTCATATCCAGAGTCAGTGCTTCTGAGAATCATGGGGTTTCATGCAATACAAACTGAAAATGTTACACAGTAACATCTACGCCAGTTTACATGTCCGGAAAGTTACAGTAACATCATGTGAAATAATAAATGAGTATGAATTGTTCAAATAGCGACACAAAAATCGCACAATGCAAGATCGTCGGGTACCGGTACAACCACTGCCGCAAATTATGAACAGAATGCCAACTCAATGCAGTATTTATTGAAATACAATAGTTTTCTTGGGCCAAATCACCACGAGAATGCAGTACCGTCCAACCACACAATCCTCTTAACCAATCGATTGATTCAGATCATCCAGCACCGCCTCCAGATCCGTATCCAGCTGTGTTTGGCTCGGCTGCGGTTGGCTGGGCGGCGGCATCATGCTTTGAGCCGGCGGCTGCATTTGTTGCTGCATATTCATTTGGTGTTGTTGTTGCTGGACCATGTGTTGTTGGTGTTCCATAGATTGCTGGTGATGTTGTTGTTGATGCTGTGTCGTATCCATTGGTGTCTGTTGTTGCGGCTCCATCCCGCCGTTTTCGGTCACCATCGGCGTTGGGGCTAAACAACGCCGTGCTTATAATTTGGTTGCAAAAATACTTCATAAAATTGCCCAGTTAAATAAAAATTACCAGTTTGCTGATTATTAACGTCAGTCTGTTGTGCTTGTTGCTGTTCACCCTCGGCCTCTCCGTTCTGTTGTCGAGCTGCTGCCATTTCCTCCACCACATTTTGCACGACTGGACCGGGAGTGGGTGGCACTTCGTCCATGTAGGACACCACCTGGAAAGCGACGTTCGGCTTTTCGTTTTTATTGCTGCTCGAATAATGTAACAGCAGTGAGTTTTGCCCGTTTCGTCCTGTTTTCACAGACGGGATGAGGTACCAGGCCTCGTCGGTTCAAACACCTCTGGCCAATTGACCTCCAAAAAAGAGCTCGAGCAGATCTTAATGCTCGAGTAAAACACTTGGCGTACGAAACACAACATTGTGATCGACCAGGAAAATTTGATCACTTCCTCGTCCACATGCCGGTCTTCAATGGTGTTTTTGGGGATTTAATACCAGTTCTAATTTCGACCGATGTAAAAGCTAGGGCCTACACCACCTTTTTTAATATCGAGACCTGCAAACAAACATCCGTTTCGTAATGCACCTGACTGACCTGTGGTCTTCGTTGATGTTTCTTTCTGTTGCCGATCGCTGCCAACGACGCGTTGAACCATTTGGCCGTGTTGGCTGGTCCGGCCGCCGTCAGCAGCTCGACCAGAGATTCTTTGTCGTTTGCATTGCTGAAGGAAAAACATAGTCACCAACTGTTGTACCAAAAGCTAAAGCTCTCATCAAAACATGTAGCATCCGCCTCATAATATCTTGACAGATGAAAAAAACAAGGGATTCTGACAGAAATGAAAATCCAACTGCAGACTTGCACAAGAAACTGTGAATTTTCAGCCAAACACAGCGCACCAATAACATACATGATCACCTCACCTGATCGTGTCAATCAACAACTGATACACGTCCTCCTCCAAACACAGGCCGTCCGGTTCAATCAGCATGTCGATCAATTGATTCTGCATTTTGTACTGCATCGTGCGTGTCGAGTTCATGTAGCTGCGACGCTTGGTGCGTGGAGACCTGCATTAATTCGGCACACAGTTTATACTTTGTAAAGATAACGAATTGTAAAAATACCAGGAGAAAATTTTTCAGCAAGCGGTGTCAAATCTCACGTGCAGAGCAGTTCGCAGTGAAAAGCTGCATTGAATCAGAACGCGGTGACAAGATGTGCTCTTTTTTGGCAAAAATTAGGGAAACGCTTGCTCACAAAATCACACAAATTACTCGGTCCAAAAAATGGTTAGCCCTGTTTTCTGGCAAAGAAAGACGTTTTTGCAAAAAAATGATGGCAGCATAAACGCACTTCCGTTTGGCCTTTGTCTCTTTTCGCAACGAGTCAATTGTCGAGTCCTGATCCCTGAACGACTTCTCGTATTGTTTGAGTTGATCGCGCAGCTTCACCGTTGTTTGCGATTCAGCCTGTAGTCGTTGCAACGCCAATGCGTAGTGCTGCGACAGTTGCTCGAGAGTGAGCTGAAAATTTGAGGTGTTTTTCATAAAACGGTAAAAAAAACATCAATAGACATCCAACCACTCAGACATTAAGACAGGAAACCGGCAACGCACCCCCTCGGTCGATGTCGGCAGCTGGATGGGCTTCGGGCAGACCACCTTGACGCGCGTGCCCGACTTCAGCGTGCTCAACGTGATCGGAACTGAAACGCAAACAACACTCTCAGTTTTTTTCATTCATTTCAACAACTTCGTTATTGGTGTCTTTTGGGGTCACCGTCTTTTGACTGATGTTATAAAAACCATAAAAGGAAGCCCAAACACGCACTATTTGTTGTCGTGACCTCGACCCTGACGGGCGGCTGTCCGTCTTCAGTCGATGCGCCGGTCTGCGACTCCTCGTCGTCTCCTCCTTCTTCGTCATCGTCACAAATCACGCGCTTGCGTCTGAAAAATGAAGATTTAGCGAAAACTCTGGTTGGTCATTTCAACAAACTTCTTCCAAATCCAGCAGCCATGAACCCCTCCTCAGGGCGTTTTTGCAAAATTTTGCATGCACATATTTTACAAATTGCATCTGGGACCTGGGTCTGGGTGGGGCAGAATCTTGGGTGCAACTATTGACCCAAATTTCATTTCCTCTATCTGACTGAACGGAAAAACTCTGTATGAATTTACACTTGCACCTGATCAACCAGCTAATGTCCAGGAGCAAATTGTACCTCAAGGCAAAAAGGGTGCACTCACTTTCTCTTCGACTCGAACTCGTCGTCCTGCGGTTCCTGCTTGACCACAGCAGCGATTCCGCCACCGAACGAGTCTTCTCCTTCTTCCCCTTCCTCGTCTTCTTCTCCTTCATCTTCGTCATCTTCTCCTCCTTCTTGTGACTCAGTTGTGTCTTGTTCTTGTTGATCCGTTGTTTCGCTTTGTGCTCCCTCCGGGTCCTGCGCCTCAGCCGCTGCTTGTTGTTGTTCCCCGGCAGTCGTTTCTTGATTCTGTTGTTCGTTGGCCAACTCTTGCTGGTGTTGTGCTTGTTCTTGTGACAACTGTGTGTTTGTGTCCGTTGTTGGATGAGGAGCAGTCATTTCCTCTCCTCCGGACGGATTTGCCGGCTCTGCCATTTTTCGGGGTAGAAATCTTACGGCTGCGAAATCTGAAGGGTAAAATTATGATGTGCATTACACATGTGAATTTCATAAACTTCAGAAAACAAAAAAATGGTAAAAAATGCCTGAAGTTGATACAGAAAAGCTACTTTCGCTGCGTCGCAGAGCACAACAGCCAGAAACCAAAATGAGAGAGAGAGAACGTTTCAAGGTTGCACCTTGAATGTTCAGGCACAGCAGAGCGGCCAGCGGCACATGTGTTATACGGACGGACAGACAAGGCAGACAAGACATAAAGGAACACAAACGAGGACGGCCGAGCAGAAAAGACAGGCAGCAGCAGCCACTTGGCGTGTTTCTGTGACGTACATGTGCATGACATCGATATCAGTAACAGCCACGAAGTGACTTGTTCGCGTGCACAAACATTGAAAATTAAAGAATTCAACATCGTGTAATAAATCGAACTTCATTCTCCTGAACTTGTTAGCAACAATTTAGTGTGAACAACATCGAGCGATTAATGTGAAACGCAAAATGTGAGAAAGTATGATATAAACCACAGACAAGAGCACGCAACGCACCTCGATTCAAAATGGGCCACCTTATAGCAGGGTTAAAAAAATTTCCAAAAAAATCCAGGGTGTTGAAACACCAGGCTCTCAAGTGCAGGTTGGTAAAGGCAAACTACGCCAACACGAGCCCGATTTTGGAGGTGGTGAACTTGCAAAACGCAAAGAAAGAGAAAATCATCATGCTCAACGTTGTATTCTACAACGTGTAACGTTTCCCAAATCAGCAGCCACGTCTGAATGTTTCACCATTTTGCCAGCTCCGAAATCGGGCTCGTGTTAGCGTCGTTTTACTTTACAATACTGATACAGTTCAGAATAAAGTATAATAACTGAATCACATAAAACATGAAAATATACGACAAGGCAAACAAAAACACAAAAATCAAACACATTCAATTCAGCTGGTCCAAATTCGAATAAACTTCGTTTCCGGCTTTTCCTCCGTTCTCCTTTGCCGATACAATTCCACCAAGAACACACCGCCATAATAAAGCACAAACACGGTAAAATCAAAATAATTGCAGACGTTCGCCCCAAACCGTTTCTTTTCATCATCGTGGATCACCGTGAACAAGCGACGTTCGAAATCCGGCAGCAAATTTGGAGTCTCCAAGTAGCTTTCGAAATCGAACAGAATCGTGAATTGCTCACCATCGAAGTGTCGTGGCATCTGAAAATACCCAAGTGATCAAAGATGGTCGTCGTCGTAACAAGAAAGAGGTCGTCAAACTGACATTCGAGCACTTTCCGTGGAACACATCGTGCAAGATGAAATCCTTCGAGCCACTCTTCTTCCCGTCGCCATCATAAATAATCGCTTTCAAACACAGATCGCGACCGGAGCGTCCCGACAGGTTGCACGGTCGATACTTGACATCAGGAGCAACGGGCGTGTTGACACGGATCAGCTGCAGTGATACAGTATTACTTTGTCATATATCGGAAAGCTTGAGTGAGAACGCTGAAAAACATCACACAAATTCACCTGAATATTTTTCACTTTCATCTCGGTGTTGTCCTTCTTGTACTTCATGCTCATGACCATAAGGGCCACTTCATCTGTGTTCGCGTTTCGCACAAGCACTGCCAGCTTGCTGTCGTTCTGCCACCAGACAACTTGCGCGTGTCTCTGTGAAATGATCGTTTCCTTTTTGATAAACAAAAACAAACGATCAAATGCGAAAAGCACAAGCGCACCAGCACATTCGGATTCACACAACAATCCTGCGTGGTTGTATGATACACCCATTGAGCGCCTGGCCATTTGGCACCATTACACGTCGAAACGAGATTCACCAAAGTCATGGGCGTTGACTCAGATTTGGACATGTCCTTATCAGGTGCCGGCATCGAATACAGTCCTGAAACATCAAATCATGACAAACATCCTGAAACTGTGTTGAGATGAGAAGCGATAAACAAAGACGTTCTTACTGACATGATATTACCAATATTATCAGGTCGATCCTGATTGTTGTACATGAACATCAAATGACCAGTGCGCGCGCACACGAAATAGCCCACCAATGGGCCGGTGTTGCAAAACGGGTTATTGTGCTCGGCCATCACACACAAACATGTTTTCGACAGCTTCAGACCGTAGATGCAGCCAGGTGGCAAGTCTGGCGATGGTTCATGAACGACAAAATCGTGACGTTCCACTCTGCTAACGTACTTGTATTCGTCTGGAAGAGTTGTTGTTTCGCAGAGAGTCACTTGATATTGATACGCTTGATTAGCATGCCCATCGGTGTCAAAACAAGATGAACAAACAAATGAATAAACTGTCAAGCAGTATTTTAGTGTCATCAAGGCGTTTTATCATGCAAACCTTTATTTTCCATCAACCCATCCACCAATTTGGTGCACGTTATTTTCAACAGGAACACACTGCGTTGCACTTCATCAAACACAACCAGTGCGTGCTTGGCTGGTGCGACCAACGGAATCACGTCTTTCAAAACCGGAGTTTCGCCTTCAAAGTTCATGTCAACTGGCTTGCCTGCTGAAGTAAGACCTGAAATACATCCCCATAAATCACGAATGCGACCCAGTGTCATAGGCCAGGACATCCTCAGCACGAATGGTGGCCAAGTAATTCCTAAGAGCCGATTTGCCAACCAAAGCGCAACAAAACGTTACGCACGTGGACAACCAACCCGGCATCCACGAGATCGCACATCCATGACCGGTTTTGAGTGGTTCCACCAATGGATGATTGTTGAAGATCATAACATGCACCGGCCCAACAACGTGCTTTGCGCCACGTTTGCGACGTCGAATCTGCGATTCGGCTAACCAGACGCTAAAATATAGTTGGAAGATAAAAACATTTTTGAACGAAAATCTGAAAATAATGCCAACCAGTGTGCGCCGGTACACTCGCACTCGCTTTTCGGCGCGGGATTCATGGCATCCTGGGCCCGAGCAAACAAATCAGACAAGTAGCCTGCTGTCTGCAGCTGACAATATTCGGCCATCACGGCAGATGAGAAATCCCGCTCATCAGACATTCTGCTGGCCAAAAACTGCACAGTGATAGAATAATCAACGATTTTGAACTCAAAACCCACAAAACCAGAAGTATATTTTGGTGGTGGAATTATGACCACATCAAGAAAGTGCAACCAACAAAATCGACAGTGGTTAAAAATGTTGCTTTATTTTCGTTCATCCTAATCAAGAAATAATTGTACAATATTGCACATTCTTCGCCAAAGCACATCAAGATCACAAGTCAGAACCGGTAAGAGAATAAAAAAATAAAAATAGAAATAAGACGGTACAAAAACAAAGAGAAAATTCCTTTGAACCGACGGGAAATATGAATGCAGGAAAATAAGAAACAACGCATAATCTTGACAGGATGCTTCCACAAAAAGGCAGAATTCGTCCATCAAACCACTCAAATTTTCACCCTGATAACTTCCTGTTCTATCATCTGTTTCTCCAGAAATGCACGAAAATAATGACAGTACAACTGCGCACCAGCCTGCACAACCAGGGCATCACACTGCGGGTACACAACAATCGAAGTCGTTCCTGGCCCTTGGCTCTTCTTTATCAGCTTCATCGCATCCGCCTGCGCGTATTTCATCACAATAGCGATGTCCAAACAGTCTGCATCCAGATGGGCTTTCGTCAGAATTTTCGGAGTCTGGCAGGAGTTGGTCAGGCTCGTTATTTTACAGCAACACAAAAAACCGTCATAGGTGACCAACACTGTCCCGTTTTCCGTGGAACACATTGCGCAATTTCACTGGATCGGCCAAGAGCTGTCCCTGGTGCACAATTCTCACGACCAAATCCCGATGCACACGACCCAGCAGATAACCAATACGGGTGTCGGGACCGAGATAGACACGGATCAGCTGCAAAGAAAGTGAAGATTCGTTCAAAATTTTAACTCACATTAATTCAAACGTATCCCAACCTGCAGATGTTTCACTTTCATCTGTGTGCTGTCCTTCATGTACACCATGCGCATCAACAACACAGCCACTTCGTTGGTCTCACTGTTGCGCACAAGTACGGCCAATTTGTGATAGTTGTCCCACCACGACACTTTGGGCGCATAACGCTGGAAAGGTACTATATATAGGCAGTGCGTAGATATGGTTGACCGTTGACGTTCCTTGGGAATGCAGTTAATGCTCACATGAATGTCAGGTTGCAGACTGAAACACACGATGTTACCTCAGCCTTGTCATCCAATCCGGACAGTGGTGAGGGTAATGTTTCATGATGGTATTTCCATTCCTTGCCCGGCCATTTCACATCGTCACACACCGGCACTGCCTCGAACGAATAGCTTTGCGCCATACCAGTGTTAGCAATCGAAACCAGACCTTGACGGTAAACAGTTGGTGCGTGACTGACTGATTCACTCACGTTTTGTCAAGGGCACGAACACACAACATTAAGGTTATACGATGGAATACGAACTAGGTAATTGAACAACAAACGCATAATCGTAATAATCCAGACGCAAGCGTTCACAAAGACCTGACTTAACTTTCACAACCCAGAAATACAAAAACAATGCGCCAACCAATGTCATTTCCTCCCTGTTCATTGAACAACATCAGCAAATGCCCAGTGCGCCCACAAATGAATGCGGCACCATAACGTCCGATCTGCATCGTCAACCAACCGTGCTCGAATACCGTTTGGGCTTTTCCAAGCACGAATGGCGTTGGGAATCCGCCAGGACTGCCTGGTTTATTTTTAACAATGTCGTGGCGCAACACAACGATAACGCACATTTCTGAAATTTGAAACAACCTCGTTTAGGTTCACATTAGTGCGGTTCTGATCATCAGCCTTCAGCCGATCCGTCGCCCATCGATACACAAATAGTTTCAATGGGCCTCTCCACTCACGACGAATTCATGACAATTATTATCATAGTCATTTCACTGGCAGAGCTGCAGTTTAGCAACGTGGCGTAGAATAACCTGGAATGATCTCGTGCACATGAGTGCGCACATTGACGGTATACACTCGTTGTCGCACTTCATCCACGAGCACGGTGCGACGAACGAATGGCGTGTTGATGTCAAGTATGGAGCCGGACTGCAGGAACGGTTTCTGCACGCTGTTCACTTTGACGCGACACGGTGTTTTGTGCGCAAGTCGCTCACCTAACAATCTCGATTCGCATAGTTGTTCATTTCAAAAGAACAAAAAAGTTATTTGATTAACATCTTGATTACGTTTAACCTCGTTTACAACACTGACCGGGGTAGCCGAAAATCACAACTTCATGTTTGTGCGACCGAGATTTCGAAGCGCTCACTGGGTCATCGGACAAGAACTCGTGAACCTTCTTCACCACGTACCACCTTGCTGCCGCTTTCGAGCCACGTTTGCGACGAGCGATTTGCGATTCCGGAAGTACGTTGCTACAATACGTCCTTCAATAATGCTGTTCGATGTGCGAAATGACCGAACAGACAAACATAACGAGGTGACAGAACACGCCGCATTGGAAAGCTGACCGATAAAATCATAACCAACGTTTCGACACCAAATTCCGCATCACCACAGATTATTTCACCCTTCATTTGACACAGATTTGCCTTGAACTGATCAACGGAAGTTGATTGCGCGGCAGCCATTCTGCAGTCTGCTATAGTATATGATGATGGGTTTGGAACATGCGATGAAAGGTCGATGAGAGAAGTCTGCTCTGTAATGCCAGGCGTATGTAAATGAAAAAAGAGGTCGAAAACCAAAAAGACAATAGCGGCCGTGGCGCTTCAATTATTGGGAGTATCTTATTGTGCGGCAGCGAATTTAGAAATTTACCATATTACACACGTAAAACTACAACTAATGTTGCATTGCGTTGAATATCAACGCGTTTCATGAGCCGAGCCACTTCTGGAAATATCAAATGACATAATTTTTACGCAGGTCACATATGGAATGCAGCAATGGCAAGGTATTGAATATATGATGGCGTGGGAATATTTCACAAAGGTTGGGCGGAAAATCAATTTTACAAGCGATAGGAATACCAAACGCATAAAAGCAGTGAAACAATAGCAAAAGGAATGAATGAATTCAGACAAGAGTCACAAAATTATTTCAGCACAGGGACTCAAAATTTCTTTCCAATGTGCACCCTAATGGCCTCGGGCACAATATTATCGCCCTGTTTGCATCGAGCATAGGCACAGTGCAACTGAGCACCACATTGCACTGCCAGTGGACCATAGACCTTGTTGAGGAAAACGGATCGGTTCTTCTTTTTCACAGTTTTCTCTTGTTTTTTAATGCATTTGAAGACGTGCTTCATATCGACACAGTTTGGGTCAAGACAGGCTGATGTCAGGGTTTGAGGCACCTGAAACAAAATGAAAATGAGATGACACAGCATGAAAAATCATGAATCAAAATCGTTCAACCAACATTTTCCCGTTTTCCATGGAACACATCACCCAATTTCACCGCCTCAAACACCATACGACCATTGTGCACCAACGTCACGACCAAATCACGACGCACACGACCCAGCAGCAGACCGATACGGATACGGGGACCGAGATCGACGCGGATCAACTGCAGCAAGAGTTTCTTTCAAACTCATCAAAAATGCAAGACAAATTTATCTGAATAGATACCGATGCACTGATGACAAGCAACGAGCCTGCAGATGTTTCACTTTCATCTGTGTGTTGTCCTTCATGTACAGCATGCGCATCAACAACACCGCCACTTCATTTGTCTGATGATTGCGCACCAGCACAGCCAATTTGTGGTAATCGTTCCACCACGAAATTTGGGCGAAACGCTGGAAGACCAAACCAATCCCATCATACCACACAAAGGGTGATATTTTCGAAACGGTGTAAAGGTCAGTTGGGTGTAAAGGTCGGTGGAAAGCTCGGTCGACAGCTCAGTGTGATAGACCTCGGTGTAAACTTGAAACATTCCACGTTAATAACAGGCAATGTTTCACGTTTACACCGAGCTACGCCGACCGAGCTTTCGACCGAACTTTACACCGATCTTTACGCCCAACTGACCTTTACACCGTTTCGAAAATTCCACCCAAAGACAGAGTTCAAAGATTTGTACCCAACCTCAACATTTTCAGCACCAAGTTCGTCAACGCCCATCAGCGGCAATGTTTCACGGTGATACACCCATTGCTGGCCTGGCCAGTGTACTCCATCACACATGGGCACAGGTCTGACATTGCTCTCTTTGCCAACACTGGACGTCGTATTGGGCATCATGAACAAACCTGTTCGAGGTCAGCATAAATAAAAAAGGATTTATATGCATTGCATCACTTTCAAAAATTTTGTGGTGCGTTTCGCAGCAGATATGATATTGTCCCTCTATGTGGCAAAGTGACAGACAGTTCGGCCTCAAGCACAACAATTGGTGCTCTGTGCACGGCACTCAATAATTCTCCGCATCAAGAACGGATCCAGGGGGCACAGGGGCCATGCCCCCTTTGGTCTATTTGGCCCCTAATGTTGGGGGGAGGCGTTTCGGAAGAAAGAAGGAAAAAGGACCCATAAATCGCAGGATTTTCTCTCTGGTACACTTCAAAAGTCAAAAAATCGCGCGTTAGTTACAACCACTTTCAGTGAAATTTGGCTTTTACGCGCGCAAAAAGTGCCAAAATTTCGCGGCGCGCATTGTCACATTTTGTGTAATATTTGGCATAAACAGCGCGAAATTCTAAACAAGCACTGGATAACAATGACTTTTAAAAAAAGGAACAAGCACCAGATAAAAATGACTTTTTGGATTTGGCCCCTCCCTTGGCCAAAAGCTGGATCCGCCACTGCTCCACAGTAATCAAAATACCGGTTCCTTCACTTCATGTTGCTTTACAAACAATTTTCCGAAACCCGAACATGCGAAACATTTTCTCTCCAGAACCGTGTGCACTGATGCTGGCCGGTGCATCCTGTACAGTCCAACCACGAGCTCATGAGACGACTCTTTTTAAAGCTTGCTTGGCCAGATTCAAAAATGCGCCGGTTACATGAGTTTTCGCAAACAAAAGAAAGAGGTTGGGCCGAAAGAGATGATGACAAGTTCCAGCTGGCTGACCTTAATTTGTTGCGTGCTTGCGCGAACACCAACGTCGTTCAACACACAAATGTTTTGGGAGTCAAAAGGGAATTTACGCACCGAGGTGGAAAGCGTGTTTTTAAAAATACATACGTTTCCCTTTCCTTCATTTCCGAAATACGTGGAACCGGAACATTATTGGATCCGCACAAGTCAACTTCAAAATCAGTCGTCTCATGAGTTCGCGGCTAGGACATACAAGTACGGCCCAAAACGTTTCGTATGTTCGGGTTTCGGTTCGGTCTATCTGGGCGAGGAGCCCTAACAAACAATCAAACCCAACTGTCACCAACCCATACTATGTCCGTCGTAAAATCTGTTGAACAACATCAACACGTGCCCCGTTCGACCGCAAATGAATGCTCCGGTGAAAGGTCCCATCCAGCCCAGCACGAAACCCGATTCCAACAGAACTGTTGGTTCGTCGACTACGAACTTGCAAATGTCCTGTTTCACATGGTCGGCACCGGACGCAATAATGTTGTAGCCAGAGACAGACAACGGATAGACAACTGAAAACTGATCATAGACATTGACAATTAATGGTTGTAGCGAATTCGGTCAGTGCAGACGCCGTTGACAGACAGCCGATGAAAAAATTAGATCCGTAGCCTCCGATCCGTAACATATGACACCAACGTACCTTAGCTAAAACAGTACCAAAACAATCGCCAGGTTTTATATAAAGGCTACATTACCGCAACTTGTCGCAACAAAAATGTATGAAATAAAAAGGACAAACAATCAGACCCTTCCGGAAGCACAGGCCCGCTCAAATCAACAGTGTACAATCGTTGCCTGACTTCGTCAACCAAATAGATAATGCTCGGATCGTCCGATTTTAGTGTTATCCCGAACGCAAGCAACGGGTCTTGTCCCACCTGACATTGTACTTGACATGGGACTTGGTCGGCATCCGGCGCACCTGTGAAGTTGAGCAGTTCATCGACTACCCTTCATCATGTTACCGTTAGGGATCTAAAACTGTAACGCTTTGGTGGCCAAATATGGTGTTTTTCTGTGTCATTATTCAGCGGTTTCATTTTGAGAACTGCAAATTCCACCAGAAACAAGGTTGTCGATTGGAGGTGTGAGAACACGGTCACGATGGTCAAAGGTATAACTGTAAAAAACAACAACGAATCGCAGTCGGGCACAACCCGGGCCTTTATAATCTAAGTTAGAAAGAAATTGGAAGCTACATTAGAAAAAAGAAAACAAACTGCTGGGTTCACCTGGAAGTACACTCATGCTCATTTCATCAGTGAACGGCGGGAGTCGTTTCCCGCGGAATCGAGTGACGAGATACCAACGTGCTGACGCTTTCGAGCCACGTTTGCGACGCGCGATTTGGCTTTCTTGCAGAACAGTGCTGCGAAATTCATAAACATCTTTGCGATCTGTATGGCGTTCCAATGGCCAACAAGCATGTGGTCTTGGCCATGTGTAACAAAACTCAGTGCTGTTACACTATTGCGTCACATAACATGGGGGCACCAAAAATTTGAAAAGACGACAAAATTCACTAACAGTTCACCCATATCACAGTTGAAAAGATCATCGTCTTCGTCCTCGATCGAAACCATATTCATCACGTTCATGATGTTTGCTTGGATTTACTAAAGTTAAACATGAATTATGTCCGTTAAAGGCAAACGAGCCGTGCTTTGCACTTTGCAGACCTAGACCATACCATATCACCCTGAATTCTCACACACCTAAAATGTTTCGGGCTACTGTCATGAAACATTTGGGTTGCGTTTGTGTGTGTTGTTTATCGGCTAACCGAGCGAGACGTGGCGACAGTGCGTGTAAGAAGTCAGGGTGATACGGTATGGTCTAGGTCTGCAAAGCACGGCTCGTTTGCCTTTATCATTCCCTTCATATTGACTGATAAACGTGCGAGCGAAATAAAAGATGTTGAAGCCACACCAACGACAGAAAAACACGCCAACGGATAGAAAAGTGAAATTTGACACAAAATACCGAAGATCTATTGAATCGGATAGATTCGCAAACGCGAACATCGCTGCACCACGATTTCGGTCACAACATGAAGCAATTCACGACGAAAGACATCCAGCAACAAACATCAATAAGCAAAGCTGGAACTTCACAATGAATTTTATCATTCGTTTGTACCGCTTCATTTGCAAAAAAATACAATTTGGAGAAAATATCGTTACAAAAAATGTTGAATATATCAAGTTGAATACATCAAAGAAATCAGAATGGCTAACTCTTCACAAACCATATCGCTCACAAAAAATAAGACGCTCATACTATCCCCCAAACTCATCACATTACTTGGCAATATTGAGACGTATAGCTTCGGGGACAAGATCACCGCATTTCTTCAGTCGTCCGTAACTGCAATACATCTGAGCACCACACTGCACGGTCAATGGACCATAGAGCGGCAACGGAACCAGTGGGCGATAGCGATGTTCCTTTGCCAGCTTCTTCTCCTCTTTTTTAACGCATCCCAGCACGGTGTACATATCCACACAAATTCGGTCGAGGTGCGCATTGGTCAGAATTCGAGGAGCCTGTGTCAAGAAACAGACCTTAAACGTACGAACACGTAATGCGACCAAAGCTGCCCGGGCCTTCACTCTGTGCGCGAACGTAATTCCAAATAGTCGACCAACATTCTTTCGTTTTCCGTGCAAAACATCACGCAGATGGACAGCATCCGATCTCATCGTTCCATGTACCACCAACGTCACCATCAAATCACGACGCACACGACCCAACAGAACGCCGAGGCGCGTGTCGGGACCGAGATCGACGCGGATCAACTGCAAAACCGGAATAATAATCAATAACGACCGTCTACTTTCTGAAATTTTCCCTCGTGTAGTGAACGATTAATGAGCGAGAGCGAGAATGCCGGGTCCCGATCATGTCGCAATAAAGAGGGTAGGCGCTGCACCAACAAGGGCGATAAAAGGGATAATCTTTGCACAAACAATGACCAAACAAACCTGCAGATGTTTCACTTTCATCTGTGTGCTGTCCTTCATGAACGCCATGCGCATCAACAACACGGCCACTTCATTCGTTTGTGTGTTGTGCACCAATGTTGCCAGTTTGTGATAGTCATTCCACCATGTTGCGTTACAGAAATTCTACAACGCGTTCGTTAACTATGGTGTTTTATGCTTTCTAAAACTGAGCGTTCAAAATTGAGTGCGATTTCACACATCGAGTTCTGACATGCACTCAAAGCAACAAGAAATTACAGGTATAGTCCGTCCATCAGCTCATGTCACTTTGTGTTGCTGCTGGCTGGCTTGTTCCCGTCTTCCACGTTCTAATGAAGGAGAAATTGAGTGGCCGATTTTGCAAAAAAAACTGAAAAAAATGATAGAATAAGATCGACTTCGATCAAATTTCGAAATAAATTGAATTAAATGGATAAAACGCGTCGATTTCATTAAAAAATCACAATTTAGGAGCAATATAACTTTTTTCGGAAACTCAATTTCTCTTTCATTAAAACGTGGAGGAAGGGAACAAGTCGGCCAGCAGCATCGCAGTGACATGAGCTGGTGGAAGGACTATACCTCCACTACAGCTGCACTGTCCGTCCAATAGATTGCATTGACCATAGGTTGTGGTAATGTTTCACAATGATACGTCCACTGTTTGCCTGGCCACAACACATCATCACACACGGGCACTGGATTGAAGATATGATCGCGACCAGATTGGTTGCATGGATCGGTGATAGAGTACAGGCCTGAACAATGGCAATCTCAGCACTGTCCATCTCTCTGTAGTGAAATGATCTGGCACGTCATTTTCGGGCATTGTCAATAATATTTACAATACTTACTGGTGCTACTGGTGCAATCGACTCTCGTTATAACAGACGGAATGGGACGCACTAAATTTGACCTTTATAACGAATTTTCCACTATAACGAAACCCACTAAACTGTGTCCTATGCTGAAATTCGTCTACTAAGGACCCATGTTCGAGACTGCATGTCCGACGTTAGATGATAGTACTGTGGAACTTAAAGATTTGTGCCATATTTAATGCTACAAAAAGCGAAAATGATTGAAAATAGCAAATAAATTAACGAGGAAAACATCTTGTGGGCATAAATTTCTATTCCACCTGACGTAATTCAGAAGTAGACGGGAACAGATTGGGGACCAAAAGAGCGTTCCAGAACATTCATTATGTAGAAGGCTTCATACGAAGAGGGTCAAACAGTGTAAACGGCATTGATTTGAAAGCATCTCATCAGTGAAGATATTGAAACACAAAAAACACTGCCACACCAACCAATATTGCCGCCCTCGTGTTTGTTGAACAACATCAGCAAATGACCAGTGCGTCCACAAATGAATGCACCAGCGAAACGTCCAATGGGCATCGGTGGATCCTCCCAATCCAGCACAATGTGGCCACCTCCGACTGTAAACTGTTGGCCCAAGATTGGTGTCTCCGATGGCGCAATATGATCGCGCGTGATCACCATTGGCAACGGCACTGAAATCGTTCGACTTTGGTTAAAAAAAATTAAAAACGAGAATTCAAAAAAATTGTGCTGTAACTAACAATTCGGTTCAAGCTCGATGTCCTTTTCAATTCGAAAAGTATAGACCAGCTGACGAATTTCATCTACCAGATGCATAACACGGTGGTTTGGATGCAAGAGTGCACACGACCTGAACATATACGGAATCTTCACCTGGCATTTTGGTTGGACGCGGATTTGGCCGGCGTTAGGTGTACCTGATTGGGGGTGACCATTTTTAATGTAAAGGCAAAAATCCATTACGCTGCACCGTTTAGAGTGATCCTTTACATAATGAAACCCTCCAAGTAGTGAATATTTTTGATCGGTGGTTTGGTCCCATAATCGATTTTTGGTGTTGTAATCACGATACTCCTCTATGATCGAATCTGATCACAGTGACTTGAAATGACTCGTGTCAATGTCACCATAAGGAACTAAAGCAAATGGCAACAAAATAGTTGCTCACTTAACCTACCAGGATATCCACTAACGGCCACTTCATCTCCCTCATCAACATCACCGGGCACTCGACTCACTATATACCATCGGGACGCCGCTTTCGAGCCACGTTTTTGACGAGCGACTTGCGCTTCGTGCACCATGTAACTGCAGCAAGTGTGATTAGGCTTCACCAGGTGGACAAGCAAAAAATAATCCGAACAAAAGCAAGATGTAAAATCAACCTACACTTTGCCCTTGCGTTCAATGGGACCTAATTGCTCGGTTGGCGATGGGTAGAACGACATCGATGGCTGTGGATCGCAAAAATTGATCAGATAGATTTTATCGAACGAAACGGATTTGAATTTGATCTAAATGAGCAATGGTCAATGATTCGTATCCAATACTCCACAATTTCTAGCACGTGATGGTGGTAATTCGCAACATTTGGTTGGCGACGCGTCAAGAATGAACGGCAGCTGAACACAAAAATCATTGCGACGCGTAAACAGTCAACCAATACATTTTTACCAACAGTACAAAACACAGTTTTTTAAACGCGCGTATCACCGGTAAACACCACAAATCGAAAATGAAACACAGTGAGCTGAGCAGTGAAGTCACAGTGGAAAGAGTACCAAACGCAATGAAAACAAAAAACAGCCGGGGAAAAACTGGCAAATGTAAACGCACAATAACAGCCACAAACGTATACAGTACAAAATTTGCAGCAGAGAAGCACAGGCGAAATAAGTTACCAAAATTCATAACTACTGTTAATACTATCCGATGTGCACCCTGATCATTTCCGGAACCATCGCGCCGTTCTTTCTGCGGCGCGCATAAAAGCAATACAACTGAGCACCACATTGCACAGCCAGTGCACCATAGACGTTCAACACGCTAACCGATCGATGTTTCCTTGGCAGTTGTTTTTCGTCGTTTTCGACCTGTTTGCGCACAACATCCAGATTCACACAATTTCGGGTGAGATTCGCCGTTGTCAGAGTTTGTGTGGCCTGGAGTTTGTGAAAATTTGATGTTTCACTTCCAAACGGCTTTCAAGAGAGCTTTTCGCAAAGAGAAAACAAACGTTTTCGCGTTTGCCATGGAACACACCACCCAATTTCACAGCGTCAAACTTCATCTTTTCATTGTGCACCAACGTCACGACCAAATCACGACGCACACGACCCAGCAGCAGACCGATACGGGTGTTGGGGCCGAGATCGACGCGGATCAACTGGAAAAAGTACTCGCAGTAACAACAAGTAGTGCATCGAGATGCCGCTGAAAGCAGCCGACCAACCTGCAGATGTTTCACTTTCATATGCTTGTTGTCTTTCGTGTACACCATGCGCATCAGCAACACAGCCACTTCATTCGTTTGCGAATTGCGAATCAGCACAGCCAGTTTGTGGTAATCATTCCACCAGGACGTTTGGGTGAAGCGCTAAGCAATTGGCATTGGCACAATCCAGTTTTTGGCCCATAATCAGTGGCAATAAAAAGATACAAAGACAAAGACAACATTTCTTCCTCCGGACCAGACACGATACACACACACACCTTCACAATTGCGTCCTCTTTGTTATAATCAACATCAGCGGCAGGTTGTGGTCTTGTTTCACGATGGTACGTCCATTCGACGCCTGGCCAGTGCGCACCGTCACACACGCGCACTGGCGTCACATCGTCATCATCAACACACGTGTCCGTGAACGTGAACAGGCCTGGACAATGACGAAAATTAGATCGTGGGTTGCAATCTCAACGAATGACAATCAATCATCAGCATGACATCAGCACAACTTGTACTGCTCCCCTTTGAACCTGTGCAGTGAATGATCTCTATTGCAAACATGATGTTGGGTGCAGACCGATGTAGAATAGGGGGGAACAATGGGGGGACAGAGTAGACGGTACAATACGAATTGAGAATCATTCCAACCAATACTGCCGCTGTCGTGTTCATCGACCAACATCAACAAATGACCAGTGCGCCCACATATGAATGCACCACAAACACGCTCAATTTGGCATAGATAATCTTCAAACACAATTTCCCGTTGATCCTCTGTCCATTTCCCCTCCTCGTCCTCTGGCGACGCAACGATATTTTCGCGCATGATCCGCACTGAAACAGATCTCACCAAACCCTGAGTTGACAGGCAGGCACCAGGCATTGGTTGAAAATAAAAGTAGGCCACTTACAATTTGGTCCGGATCCGGGTGCCAAGCTCGACCCGATTTCGAATGTGTACCATTTTTGTCGCTGTTCATCTATCAGGTCAATGTGCCACTCGTCAGGATAATGAAGATGGTGGAAAGAGTACATGAACGAACGTGACATCGGACAATTCAGTTGGAGAGGAACTTGGTCGGCATCGGGTGCACCTGTCATAGATCGGTATGTCGTCAGGCGCGCTCAAATTCCTAACAGCAGGAACAGGCCAATACCGTCAACAATAATACATCTTACTCTTTGGCAATGGTAATGGCACACGTTTTTCAGTCAACATTGTCTCAAATGACCTCCAGTCGAACCATAATGCCAGAGGCACAAACCTGGAAAGGCAGAAATACAGCTGGAAATGAGTTCATCTTCAACGGCGAGCGATGTGTGTTGTTTCCGGCAGTCGCAGTCACGAACGACTTGATAATAATTAGCAGCAGCTTTTGAGCCACGCTTACGACGAGCGATTTGCGATTCCGGCAGAAGGATGCTGAAGAAATTGTAACGTGGCCTTCACTTTTCGAGCTTTCCTCTTGGCGGCATGACATGCTGTCTCGTCAGCAGCAAAGATACCTTTGGGGCACAACGTACAATATGGATATTAGCGTTTTCAGCCTTGTAAGCGATATGATGCACATGTATCAGGAAATTTTAAGCAATGTTTTTAATTATAAAATGTACATATCCCGGCAACCGGCACTCTTGTCTGACAGACATCAGCAAAAATTAACCGCCAAGGCAACCAACACTAAGTGCAAGCCAACCTCTTTCCCATGTTGGCTCAAGCAGCATCGATTGACGCGGATCACGAGCGATGAGCGAACCACGTGGACCGTTTTTCCAATCACACAAGGCACGCGAATCTGAATGGACGCTTTTCACAGAATTTTTGTTCTGAACGGAGAGTACAACACAATTAAATGTGAATCACAAAACAGGTATCAGATATAACTCGCAGGTGCACATGCGATACGTCAGATCAACGTCTGATCATCAATGGAAACACGACATGCGAACATGAACTACTAAAAATTCTTTCATGCCAGAAAGAACGAAATCGACAGCAAGAACGTTGCACTAAGAGCGATAAAAACCGCATCACCGGTAAACTACAACTTGAGCAACAACAGGAAATATATTGATGTATAAGCAAAATTGAACCATAGAGTGGCCGTAACAACAACGAAAACGAAACAACAATGATCAAAAATGGTCAGAATAACAACCAACCGGTCTGAACAACTATCAAAATACATAATTGATTGAGGAGATAGATGAAGAAGGATGCAATTAAAAGCACAAGATCACCTGATTGGTTGACACTTATGACACTCCAAATATTACCTTCCAATATTTGCCCTACTCATTTCCGCAAATATCTCGCCACTTGTTTTCTTGCGCGCATAATTAAAATACAACCGACCACCGCACTGCACGGCCAGGGCACCGTAGACCTTCATGGCGCGCACCGATCGATCTTTCTCATCCAATTTCTTCTCGTCCCGTTCAATGCATGTATCGACTTCATCCACATCCACACAATGCAGGTCGATGTGCGCAGTTGTTAGCGTTTGCGGAGTCTGAAGTAAAAGAAAGCCAAAAAAGTACTCCAACCGACTGTTTGTAACGACAAACTAACGTTTTCGCGTTTCCCATGGAACACATTACACAATTTGACAGCTTCAGGTTGCATACGGCCATCCACCACCAACGTCACGACCAAATCACGGCACACACGACCCAGCAGCAGACCGATACGGATACGAGGACCGAGATCGACGCGAATTAACTGGAACGACACAATTAACAAGCGAAACGGTAGCCTCACTCCACAGATATTGACCAACCTGCAGATGTTTCACTTTCATCTGTGTGCTGTCCTTCATGAACGCCATGCGCATCAACAGCACAGCCACTTCATCTGTTTGTGTGTTGTGCACCAATGTTGCTAGTTTGTGATAGTCATTCCACCACGACACTTGGGCGAAGTTCTGAAAACGTTGATTTACAACAACAATTTATGGCTTGCTTTCACTGCGATAGGCAGGGTTGGATTAAAAAAATTTTTTATTATCGAACTTTTTTTTTAACTTTTTTGAATTTTTAAAAAAATTTTTTTTAAGATTTACTTTTTTTTATTCCGGACCACAAAAATTTCGGTTCTCAACGTGAAAAATTGTCGAAAATTTTTGTAAGTATATTTGATTGCACTTGAGAATATAGGAACAGTTCACACCGACCAGTTGTGTTATAACAAAACCACAGCAAATAAAAGCTACAAAAAGCGCCAAGGAGAGAGAAAGATCACGGACATCAGGACAGATCACAGGACATGTTAACAGAACTGAAAATTATGCATTAATCCTCGTCCTCGTCAAACGACAAATGTCGGGCTCAGAGGGCGCATATTGGGATCAGTCCATATTGTCAACAGTCCAGAACAGATGGTGGGTTGGTGATTGTCCGTCACTTCCGTGTACCACCATTTAGCGACGTGGCTGGCGTCCCCAGGCTGACGTGAATGCGTATCGAACGAGACATCGCCATATCCATCCCGTTGACCGCATCCGGACGCGGTGGCGATAGAGCCCTGGGTAACTGTGCTTCTATCACTAATTTACGTGCATGGTTTTATGCGTCACTGAGAGCAATAAACCAACCAACCAGTTGTGTTCACAAACGGGCAGTAGCGAGGTTATATTTTTTACAATGAGCCAGATAACGTGACAATGCGCGTTGGGGATAGCCTGTCCACCATATGTACCAACATCTGTAGATTGTAGTATAAAAAGTGAAGGGAAAGTGATGTCACGGGAAAGGTAAATGACTGGCACATTTTTTAAGCAAAGTTACATGAAAACAGCGGCATAACCCGCGGTGTTGGAACGATAATTTTGGACTTCAAGCAGATTTGACTTCCTAGAATAACTGAATGCGCACATAATGACGGCTGCTCAGGTTGTTTAGTAGAGCCACGGACTGTCTAACGTTGTAATGACATTGTACAGATGCGAAATACAAGCGCCGCAGGCGATTTTTTGAGAAAAACAAGCAGAAACATGCATAAAACATGCATTTTCACCACAAAAAGGGGGAAAATAATAAAAAAAAGTTGTGAAATAATAAAAAAAAGTGAACTTACTTTTCTAATTTTTAAAAACCGAAAAAGTGGCGAACTTTTTTAAAAAAAAAAATTTTTTTTTACAAAAAAATTTTTACTTTTTTTTAACCCAACCCTGGCGATAGGCATGCTGTAGATATTCAATACAAAGCTAGGATATTGAAGAGTTTGAAAATCAACAGTTTTGCACCTGCACTGTCGTTCCTCCTCTGGCATGGTGCACAGCATTGACCAAAGGTTGTAGTAAGGTTTCACAATGGTAGAACCAATGCTCGCCTGGCCACAACACATCCTCACACACGGGCACTGGCTTGACGATCTGATCATAGCCAGTTTCGTGATCGGTGACAGAATACAGACCTGAACAATTACGAAAACAAATTGAAATAATTTTACCTATCAATCAAGCAACTGAGCACCAAATCACAAAATATAATACAACACGAAGAGGTATACTTGCGGGCCGAAAAAAAACCGTTTTTTTTCGGAAAAAAAACGAAAAAAACCGTTTTTTTCGAGGCCCGGAAAAATACGTTTTTGTTTTTCCGGAAATTTTTCCAAGTGGCAACTTTTGAAAAAAAACGTTTTTTTCCAAAAATTTCCAAGATATTTTCAAGGGTAGCGAAAGGATGTTGTCAAAACCAATGTAAATCGGTGCTAAACAGTTCAAAATGAGCACTTTTTAATCTCCAAGTGCATTTTTAGCCTGTTTCAGGCCATTTCCCGACAAAATTTTCTCCAAAATAGGCGTTTTTGGGCCATCGGTATCCTTAAATTTGGAAAAAAACGGTTTTTTTCCAAAAATATATTTTGCGGAAAAATACGCAAGTATACGAAGAGGAATAGGGCTCGATTAAAAAATTCTTAATCGGACTTTTTCAAAAAAAAACTTTTTAAATTTTTTAAAAATTATTTTTTTATTCAGGACAACCAAAAAATTGGTTTCTTCAGGAATGAAATTGCTGAAATCATGAAAAAATTTTCCCAAAAGATATTTACTTTTTTCAATCCAACCCTGAGAGAGAAGCGGCCAACCAATATTGTTGCCCTGCTGCTTGTTGAACAACATCAGCAAATGACCAGTGCGTCCGCAAATGAATGCACCAGCGAAACGTCCAATGGGCATCGGTTGTTTGTACCACCAATTCAGGAGAACTTTGTTGCTTCCCACCGTGTACTGATGGCCATCTGGGACCATGGTCAGGCACGAGATCGACATTGGGAGCGGGACTGAAAACGATGGCTAAGAAAATAGAACAAGCAACGCTGTCAGACAAGCAAGCAAGTCACTAACAATCCGGTTTAGATACAGCGTCCGTTGCGATTCGAAAGGTATACAGTCGTTGTCGACGCTCGTGAACTAAATGCATGAAACTGTGGTCTGGAGGGCACCAGCGGATATTGAAGACGAACAAAACATAGGGTTCCGCCATCGAGCATGTTGGTTGGATGCGGATTTGGCCGGCGACTGGTGTACCTGATTATGTGTTTGTTATGTTCGCACAATACAGGCATACAATGGCAATGGCCGACAGATGAATCCCAACGTCGAAACCGGACAGCTAATCACGTCGCTTCTTGCAAACGAAACCAAAATCTGATCGTGGAAGTTCATCCGCATGATTGAATTATTATTGTTTATCATCCGGCATATCTTTGAAATAAAGAAGACCATATTTATAGGGCACCCGACTACACTTGCGGGCCGGAAAAAACCGTTTTTCTTCGAAAAAAAAAACCCGAAAAAAAGTTTTTTTCCGAGGCCCGGAAAAATACGTTTGTATTTTTGCGGAAATTTTTCCAAGTGGCAACTTTTGGAAAAAACGGTTTTTTTTTTCAAAAATTTCCGAGATATTTTCCAAGGTTGCGAGAGGATGTTGTCAAAACCAATGTAAATCGGTACTAAACAGTTCAAAATGAGCACTTTTTAACCACCAAGTGCATTTTTAGCCTGTTTCAGGCCATTTCCCGACGAAATTGTCCCCAAAATAGGCGTTTTTGGACCATGGGTATCCTTAAGTACTGGAAAAATATTTGGAAAAAAACGGTTTTTTTCGAAAAAAGTTTTTTTTTAAAAATATGTTTTGCGGAAAAATACGCAAGTATACACCCGACCATATTTATAGTGCACTCACCAGGATATCCCGTGATGGTTACCACGTCACCAACTTGATCGTCAGGTTCCCGAATGACCACATACCATCGGGACGCTGCTTTCGAGCCGCGTTTACGACGAGCGACTTGCGCTTCGTGCACGACGTAACTGCAAGCAACGTGCTTGAAAATTGTCACATTTGCCCCTGTCGTCAGTCCGATCAAAGCTCAGTCGATCAGAAAACCAAATGAACCCTAAGAACGCTTTTGTTGATCTATTCAAAGTTCTGCGCTTGCACAAATGTCCGTTTTTGTTTCCAGTTTCGCCCAGGATGTTGTGTGCTTCAGATTTCCAAGACATTCCAGATTTCCCCGCACCACGGGCGCACCAGGTAGCGCGAGACCCCAACACCCAAGGTTCACGGGGTTGCTCTCCTCAAACATAGCTGCTTGTGCAAACATCTTGTCGCCAATCACTCGCATAACAGAACTTTCCTGCTAGGAACACAATAACAGGGCGGTGCCTGATGAGAAGCTCTCATCTTTGTTGGAATACATGGTTTAACGAAACACGGAAGTTTCAGCATCAACTCACGCGCTGCCCTTGCGGTCTGCGTAGTACATCGGCATGGTTGGAGATGGGGTATTGATGGACGCGCAGTGGATGAACGAAGCAAGCTGTTTCTTGGAGTCCACCGATTTTACAGCAGACTGAATGAACAATGTGGAATGGTATGTTATCCTTTCCAGAGTGACTGAAGTAAATCGCCA